>JAZGTH010000022.1:3870000-4152500 GCA_036877525.1 Chromobotia macracanthus | reverse complement strand
TACATACACATACACACACACATATATATATATATATATATATATACATGCACACACACACACACACACACACACACACACACACACACACACACACACACACACACACACACAATATATATATATATAAAACCATCCTCTCTCTCTCTCTCTCTCTCTCTCTCTCTCTCTTTTCTCTATATATATATATATATATATTATTTTTTTTTATATATATATATATATATATATATATATATAACCACGATACTGCAGTATAGCAGCAGTTCGTTTGTTTACTAGGTTTGTCTGTTCACTTTCTGTATTTTTTTTGTGGGTATTAAACTGGGACATGCACCGGACAGCCTAGATATTAACATACTCTGTAGATAATATAGAAATGTGAGCCCAAATAACAGAACAGAACTGCACATTTCTGTAGTCACGTCATCTTTAAGGTAAAGTCTAACAGGCATGTTTCTAATTATATTTAAAGATATTTGGGTCATTTTGTTTCACTTTTTTATAACATTAATAGTGGCTGATCAGTGGCTGAAAGCGGTCAGTTCCGGGCTTGCGTGATGACGTAGTGCGTGACCCGATACGGTTTCCAGGGCAACGCGACTTGTTAGCACTGCGGCGTGCAGGCAACGCAGTTCACTTCATTTTCTCTTTCTTTCAAGTCTGGTATGTTGAAATTTAAGATTGATTTCTTATACTTATGACAAGTGATTCAGATTTAATAGCATTCAGGTTCTTAATGTGTCACATCTGCAGGACATTGTACTGAAGTGATGTCTTAAACGTCACCCATTGAGCATGACTGGAGGAATAACTAACAAGTGCATACAGATCTACTGCCTGCCTAAAGCTTGGGATGGAGCACAGCAAAGATGAGGACCTCGTCCAGGCATTGGTACACGGTGGAGATGTTTACCAGCCCTTGAAGAACTTTCCAAGACCTCATTCACCTCTCAGCCACGTTGAAATTGAGAAGATGCCAGGTTTGTGCTTTGTTCCCTCCATCATTTACTCTTTATGAGCTCAACAGAATCACAGATTGATAAATTCATCTTCAGACGGGTGTAAGGAGGTGAAATCAGAATCGTCCTCTTACGAGAAGAATAAAAGCGCTCCAACCTCTCTGTCAGTGTTGTGTGAACGCCTGAGGGATAGAATTACCTGGAAATCACAGCTTTACTCCGTCTGCCAGCAAGACCAGCAAGCTCTGGTCAGTCTCAAAATGATGCGTGATCATACAGTAAATTCTTGAATGAGTTCTCGTTGTATTTCCTCTTTTGTGGCCTTGCAGATAGACGTTTTGAGTGCTGAGCTGGGTCTGATCTGGCAGGACCTGAAAACCCCATTTGCTGACCCCACGCTGACCCAGGAAGAGAACGTGCAGCTGCGCTCCGAGACCTTCAGCGAGGTTCTGCGCATCTGTGAGCAGCTGATGGTGCAGTACCTGCTTTTGATGGACACTTTCAGGATACGTGGCGTCTTCAGCGAGTATGCCAACCGGAGCAGGCTGGTGGCTCAGCTGGCTTCAGACTGCACCAGCCTGTGAGCTTCTCACTTCCTGTGATTACTTCCATTTTCACTTCCATGGCACGTGGAGTTCTGATTCACTGTAACTTTATCTGTTTGCAGCTTGAATGTTCGGTCCATTAGATGCAGGATTGTCTCAGGAATTAAAGCTACAAGAAGAGTCACATCAGGACGCTCCTGTAAACATGACTTGTCTGTCAGACATTGCGTGACGAACACACCATGGGAAAAGACTATGGCAAATGAACTCAAGGAGGTTTGTTTGTGTGTGCTTCCAAGAGTGGGAGCATATTCTAAGAATATGCTATCATCCCTGCTAACATTGAACATTCACAGAACGTTGACTAATGCACTCTGAAAGTCCTCTCAATAACTCCAAAACATTCTTGCAATAACATTATTAGAACGTTTCTTTAACATTACATATATTTATAAAAAACATTATTTTTAAGTAGTTAGTGGAAGATTTTAAAAAGGTTACAAAATTACAAAATGTTTAAAAACGTTCTTATAACCGAGCAATTACGTTAATACATTGTCTAAAGAATTGTACGTTTTGAACATTACTAGAACTTTCAAATGAATCTTTTAAACATTTTTGTTACTTAATGGAAACATTATGGAAACATTCTTACAACCTAAAATTGTTAGCTGGGATAATAATGAATTCTCACGTCTTCAGATTGAAGAGAACATTGAAGAGCTGGATCTGCAACGCGTGTATGACCTTCTGCCCTGCCACGTGGATCCAGTCACCGACAAGACAGACACAAGTTTGTGACAAGACACACACGCATGCCTATCCAAACAAACACACCTTAAAGTAACGTGAGAATTCAGGATGTAACATCAGAAGCTGTAATTTGTGTATTTGTTTAGGTTCCAAAGCAGACATGCCCAGTACACAGACACAAGAGAAGGATCAGAGTCACTGTCAAAACCGATTTGTCCGGATAAAGGTGATAAAAATTAAATTAGGACCTTTATTGTGATATTGTGAGCAGTTAAGATTGATTACGACAACCCAGCTAACAGGAAGTGTTCTCAGAACATTGGTTAACATTCTTTAAAAGTTCTGCCAAAGTTATCAAAAAACTGCAAAAAAGTAGTAAGGGGAACGTTTTAAAAATGTTACAGAATTTAACGTTCTAAAAAAAGTTAACATCTAAAAAACTGAATGTTTAGAATCCTAGAACTTTTAAAATAACATTTTAAATGTTTTTGTTACTTAATGAAAATGTTAGGGAAATATTCTTAGAAACTAAAATTGTTAGCTGGGAAATTATTTTAGTCACATAGTCATATTAGTCATGCTTACATATGGGTAGTGAACACCCTAGCTATCCCTACCAGTAGCAATCATCACACTAATTTTGAGAAACTGTGAGTCTCTCGTACTGTAATATTAAATATTTAATTGACAAAACTCCATATTGCAGCTTTTCTAACAGGAGCATATAGATTTTATATTTTGTTTACAATTTTGCATCTTTTAGGGATGTCATTCCATGCCAGACCTACAGAGGGAGACACTGCTGGAGGAGCTGGAGATAGCGCCGCTCTCCCGGTCTCCATCCCTGCTGGTCCTGCTGTCCACTGAGTCCACCTCCAGCCTGGAGGATCACATCAACCCCACAGAAGATCTGAAGAGGTTGGACTGCTGAAAACATGCACATCCTGGTGTCCATGCATAGAACTGTAGGTACATTGATTAGGGGATGTATTTTTAGGTTATTACAAGACGATTGTGAGGATGTCAGTGACTTTGAGACAGATCTGCCACCGCTTATCAAAGCCTCAAGTAGCTATGTCTCCAAAAGGCTCCAAAAGCTCAAAGAACGACTGCAGGTTCATACAAAAACACACTGAATACACAGACTATACCTTTGCTTCAGGAATACAGACTTTACCATTGATGTATGGGCATTTTCCTTCTAGAAAATGGAAGAGGAGGAGGAGGAGAAGAGGAAGTACAAAGATCCTGCTGAGAAACCACCTCAACCACAAGGAGCGATGGTCCGTGTGGTGGTTTCACCTCAAACCTGTGTGCACACAGCAGCAGCCAGAGTATCTGACAGAGTTCTCCAAGAGAGCATCAAACTCAGCATGTACCCACCAGTCTACAATCCCTTCACAAAAGAGGTGGCACTTTAATATTAAAGGCATAAATATATATTTTGTATAAATCTTTCCTGAGGCCTTTCATGGCAACGGCGTGAAAGTAATATTAGTTACATAAATACACATTATGAAATCTACAATGGTTTACATTGGACTTTTAAAACTTTAGATCGACTTGGTGTCACTCAGTCAAATGGATCAGAACTTGGCTGAGGAAAATATGGAAATAGCAAAAGTTTTTGAAGAACTATCCAAAAGTATTTCAACAAAGCACTACCTCAGCTTTGATGAGGTAAGTGATGGTCTTTTGTACTTGGCCTGAAGAACTATATTGTAAGATGATCACACATCTAAATGACCTCACTTTGGTGGGCAACATTTAAGTCCCTTTTTGTCTTGTAAGGACCCCAGGTTTGAACCCATCCCGACTAAGGCAACATTCTGCCCAAAAAGAAGTAATAATAAACACCTGTTCAACCCATCACTAATGAAGCCCAACCCATACAGCATATTACACAGGTGTGAGAACGTTTCCTCTGTTTTCTTCTTTCCTGGTTCAGGTCAATTTTAGGTTGTTAGAATGTATTCAGGCATTTTTTTTTAGTTTTGTAACATTTTTAAAAATCTTCCACTAACGGCTTAATAATAACGTTTTTGATATTGAAGCATATTATATGTTAAACATTTAACATCGTTATTGCAAGAACTTTTAGAGAACATTAGCTAACATTTAGAGAACATTCCCTGTTAGCTAGTATCTACTTACAAAATGAATACTTTATAGTTATTATTATTATGCATTTTGACATTACACAGGGAGAGAATGGAGAGGGCATCAGACAGGAAGAGGCCTGCAGACGTGACCACACGAGCGTACAGAGCCTGGTTTAAATGGTGGGCGTGCCAACTTTCAGTGGATGATTATCTTAACTATATTTCCAACCAGGTTAGTGCATTATTAAGTATGTGGTTATAAATACTAAATGAGTTTCTAGTTTTCACAAGGCTCAGAAATTCATTCTGAAGACATTCTGTCTGGCTTGAACAGTATTGTTCTTTTGGTTTTGAAGGACTCTGATTATCTGTCAGTGATGTTTCATCTGTATGACAGTGATGATGAGGAGGAGGAAGAGAGACACAAGCTGGCACAGCAGCAACAGAAGGAGAGGAGAAGGTCTGTATGAATTAAACAACAGCTGCTGTTTGTTCTGCAGGGGTGGTTTGTCCTTCCACACATTCTTAGTTCTTCTGAGAAGAAAGAGAACATTTCTCAAATGCTACCGGTAATGCACAATTCCATAAAACGTCTTCATCTCATACTGGGGATGTGACTAGTCCTGAGATCGAAAGTACACAAGAGCTCGTACAGCCGAAACAAAACTATATGTAGATGTCTGACCCAAAAATAGACCTACAGATAGATGAAAAAGTCTTCTGATTGTGCTGGGGTCAGCAATTTGTGAAACACAAGCATTTGCTTGTTCTATTGTTATGCTTAATGTATATGATTGTATTAAAATTTGTTAGATGTACATAAAGAGTAATATTGCTCTGAAGTTGCTCTCTTTTTGTGCCTGCTGTCTTTTCCAGGAGGCAGCAAGAAAGGATCAATTCACTGAGGAAACTGAAGCAGGAATATGTTCCTGGATTCTGGAATGTCAACACCATAGAGATGGGAGGATTGGGAAAGGATCCACAACTGGAAGGCATTCCATATTTTACCTTCAATAAACAACTGACAGTTTTAAGAAATACGGGTACATGTTTTATTTTAGACCCAGAAGTCATGAATGAAATGTGTCTGCTGTGTGTTTCAGAGAAAACCCCAGATGAGGATACACAGGAAGTGGTGAGTTCATGTTCTTTCCCACATAATATAACACTGAACTTCTGCTTTCCTGTGATTTGTCCTTGATTTGTCACTTTATGTAGGTGACATTTCCACAGTTTTAAGTCAAATATATATAAAATACAGCTCTTTCAATAAAACAATTCATAGTGGCTACTGTCTCCCAAAGGCTTCAAAAGGACAAAAACACTATTAACAGCACAATAAAACTTGTGTCTGAAGCTTAAATTGCTAAGCGGTCATTGTATAAGACGAGCTGTGTAAAGATTAATGTCTGTGTTTTATGTAAAAAAAATAGTGTATGTGCTTAGAACAACATGAGAGTAAATAAAAGCAGAATTTTCATTGTCTAAAGTAGAGTCTGTTTCTTTTGAGAGATGGCTTTAGGCCCAGCTGCTGAACTGCCGGATGGAGAACAGGTGCAGGCTAGGCTGGAGCGAGTCTGGAATGCTCTCTTTCTGCCGCAGGGACAGCGTCTAGACATGGCCATCAAATACAGCTCCCATGAGTACAGAGACCACCTGCAGGAGGTAGGAATGGTGTTACATCATGCTGAACATCTAGCTCTGCAGGATTTTGTGTTTTCACAGGGATGTGTGTGTATTTTCAGGCGATTGGTTTGTGGGAGCAGGCTGCTCAGCTGATCCACCAGAGGGAGCTGTGGTTGTCTAGATTGGAGGAGTTTGAGCGGGAGGCATCTGACCCCAAAAGATTTTTCCAGCAAGGTATAAGAGGCAAAGGGAATCTGGATTTGGAAGCACTCATAAAATATATAATGTGTTTCATTGCTTTATCGTAGAATAAAGAGTTGAATATAGGATTATAATGAATTATACAAAATAATTAACCTGTTAAAATCTATTACAGCACATTCATCCATTCCTCTGTTCTCCTGTACACACACACACGTACAGGTTATCATGGCTCATCTATTGCTAGAATGGAGGAGGCAAGTCAGAGAAAAAAAATCAGCTCTCAGATTTCAGTTGTAGACAAAGAATTGGCCAGGACCATTGGCCACATCACAACCCGTTTCAATGACATCATCACCTATAAGGTGAGGTTTCAACATGTCAGAACTCCCTTGGCATCCAGAAAACCTCGTTTCATCCTTGCTGTTTTTTTGCGTCACAGGGTCGACCGTACAGGGACAAAATGCGTTGGGACCGTATTGAAATGCTGTACTGGCTGCAGCAGGAGAGGAGGGTGCAGTCGCTGGAGAGGTTTGTACAGGGACAGACAGCTCTGCCTGTGAGGCTGCCTTCTCTAAACCACAACCAGGAACTCTGTTCTGTTAACCATGAAACCCTCCACGACTGTATCCAAAAGTCTCGGTCCAGAGACATGAGAGAGACAGCCAATTACAACAGCACCTGAAACCTTTGTACTAACCGGCGAATAAAACCAGAATGCCTGTTTTCATAGATCTCTGGGTCTTGATTGGCTTCGTTGCTATTATTCTCATATTTTTTTGAGTACAACTTTCAGACATAAAGGGGTGCATTTAAAAATGAGAGATTTATAGACGTCTTACCCAGTAACTAGCACTAGTTGGCAGTAAGCCCTTTACCTTTTGTTTGTATGACGTCTGTCAGAACACGAGAAGAAGAGTGCGGCGGCGCTCTGATTGGCTGATCGGTCATTACGTCACCTGTTTTCTATTTGGGATTCCTACAGCTCTTTGTTTTCATACATTTTCTCAACGAAACAACAGCAAATAAACACGGGTAGGTCAATGTATATTTAGGTTAAACGTGTCAACATCCACATCAAATTATTACTGATCAAATTATTAATAATTATTCTATGCGATACGATATTACATTTTGAGGTCAATACGAAACAACTTCAATGAGCAGCTTCATTCAGATGATGTTAAACGACATATCACGAGTGTATTATTTTACATACAGATTACAGTCTGTGAAGTATGTCGATAAACAGAGCAGTCATGTTGTAACGTGTAACATTTAGACACATTTAGGCACATACGTGGCACACCTTATTTTCAATACAGCACCAGTGTATCCTTCAGCACATCTTAAAAGAGAAATGAATAAATCAATTTATCTTGTAACAAAAGTGCTCACGGTCCACAGGCTGCCTGTCCGCTTTGACTTTCTATGACTGTCTATACAGTCAAAGTTTTTTGATTTCAGCCTCACGTAGCGCATTATTTGCGCTTTCTGAGCCGTGAGTTCATTCATTCATTCGTCTTTTATCCTTGTTAATGGGATGCAGTTTATTACCTGAAATATAACGTGAATTATTACCTGTCGTTTGAGCTGTCGGTCGTAGCGTTGACATCGGTTTCCATGGTAACGACTGATAACTGACAGGCCACTTCCGGGTGTTCTGTACTTCCTGTTGGCTCTTACACAGAGGCGTGATAACTTACAGTAATATTAATTAATATGGTCAAATAATACCTCTTATTTAATGAGAGGAAGAGACAATAACACTATTTTTTTTTACATTTACAATGTGGTTGGTGTTTGATAAACATAAGCATAGGTGATAGTAACAGTGATCATTTTGCTTGGTTTGACATTATGTATAAATATTAGGTAATAATAATTGAATAACAAATAATATTCTGTCTCTTTACAGGTTGCCTGTAAAAAAATGAGAGAAGCTCCCAGCTCATATAACAGAGCTCCCAGCTCATAACCTACATAACAGTAAGAGTCCTTTTCTAACTGGTGCAAATGGCTAAAGCTTTTCCAAATCATGTTGTGATTGAGCTTTGCTAGGCTGAGCAGGTTTGATGTCCAGTTCACACCGGCGCATCTTTTCAGAACATCCCAGGATTCCCTCAAGTAACCTCACTGCATGTCGCGCATCAGGAGCACGCTGGACACAGTCACCAAGGCTGTGAGCGGGACCGTGAACACGGAGCTCCTCTCCAAGATCACCCGCCTCAAACCTGGTGCCACCCAGGGCAAAAGTTCAGAGGTTAAAGTCGAGTGTCCTGAGGGGGAGTCTGGGGCCGTTGTGACTGTTGCTGCACCTGAACCATCACAGGTAAATGAAGTGGAGAAAGATTGTCATAAAGAAGCTCCAAAACCTAGCAGCCAGTCCACTGCTGCAGGAAATGTGCCTTCTGCAGTCGCAACGCAGACGCTGCAGCGTTTCCAGCCTGCTGCTTTTGCCACATACATGGATGAAACCTACAGTCACCTGGCTAAACATGTCAACACCTACTTTGGAAGCGACACACAGGACGACAAGAGATCACAGCAAGATAGAGGTGACACGCCTCCCTCTGCAACTCAGATTCAATCTGGTTCCCGTTCCACTGGTGGGAAGGATCATGTTGTTACGACAACACAAGTATCCCATAGATCTACATCAGGAATGCCCCCCGCTTCACCCACCAATGACCAGGATGGTTCCGTCCCAAGTTCACAAGCCCCTTCTCCTCCAGCAAAAGAGGAGGAAGTTTCAGCCATCCGTTTATCTCCAAGAAAAGCAATCAGTCAATATTTGTCCTACCCCAGGCCAAGTATCCAGGCTTTTGTAGGTAACTACATCGCTCCCCTGGTGCCAAAGTTCAGAGCCGATTCCAAGGGTGCCAGAACAGTGGAGAAGGACAAAACAACTGGATCAGAACAGGCAGCATCTCAGGAGGCCAAGACTGCAGAAACCAAGGAACAGAAAGAGGCGGAGGAGAAAGCACAGAGACTGTTGTCTCAGAGAGAGAAGGTAGAATGATAGCACTATACATACAAGTCCCAATGTCTTTATGCAAAATATACTTGATTTTATTTTGATTATGGGATAAAATATGACTAGGACAATTAATGGGATTCACAGATTCTGTGTTTGTCGTGTGTAGATTATAGCACGTGTGAGTGTGGATAACCGAACAAGAGCATTGGTCAAGAGTCTTCAAAGAGTCACTGATGTGAAGATCACCATCAGCAGGCTGGAGGAACTGAGCTTCCACCTGCTGGAGTTTCCAGAGACCAGAGGAGTGGCAGTTACTGTAAGTGTGGGTTTCTCTGCAGTGAAGAAGTCTTTAGTTCTGTTCAACCTCACGTTCTTCCATGTTCCTGCTGTCTTTAGGAGAAGATCATCCCGAGTCTGCTGCGTCTGAGGCAGGTTCGAAACTCCAGCCTGCAGGCTGCGGTGAGACAGGCTCTGGCCCTGGTGGGCTACAACGACCCGGTTAAAGGCAGGGGGATACGGGTGCTCTCCATTGATGGAGGAGGAACCAGGTGCTCATGACAGACAGATGACAGTTAGGGGGAAAAGTTAACAGATTGTGAAAAAACATTTAAGCCAAAAGTAGGTCAGCCGAAAATGACCTAAAAAGTAGGTCAGCCCAAAATAGAACTGACACCATTTTAAACTCCCTTTAGATGATGTCTGCCAACCCAGATGTGTTTTTGAAATTATTGAATTTATTACATTTTAGGGCAGTAAACTCTTATCAAGGATTTGTTCATGAACAGTTGAAACTGATTCAGCAAAAATAAATTAAGGGAGAGCTGGGGACAGCAGTGATCTGCAGTGTGACACGCTATACTATTAAAAATATACATCTCAACATCTTAAATCCGTGTAAATCTAACAGGAATTTGTAACAACATCTACATATATACATACACATATATATGGAGGCAAAAAGATACAGATAATACATTAAAGCTGCTATCTGTAATTTTTGCCTCTTTACCGCCATTTCTGTTTGAAACATACATATGTATATATGCGTATGTATATATACGCTGTAATATAGCACTGTTGTTTTGTAGGGGATTGGTTGCATTGCAGGCTTTGCACAGACTAGAGACTTTAACTGGGAAGCCCGTCCACCAACTGTTTGACTACATCTGTGGAGTTAGCACAGGTATATTCAACCACATGCTCATACGAGTGAAGTATCTTCTTTTTCTACACTGAACCAGTTAAAAATTTTTCTGTTCTCAGGAGCCATCCTGGCCTTCATGCTGGGAGTATTCCAGATCTCTCTGGACGAGTGCGAGACACTGTATCGGAAGCTGGGATCTGATGTCTTCAAGCAGAACTTGATTGTGGGCACTGTGAAGATGGGCTGGAGTCACGCGTACTACGACAGCCAGATCTGGGAGGAGATTCTTAAGTACAACACTGACACGAACAATCTGCAACTAGAATAAATCAAATCTTTTGAAGTTTCACCTTATATCTAGCATCTGGCCAACTGAAACTAAATCTGTTTAATTTAGTTTAAACAAGGCCAATAAAATAAAAATAGAAAGGTAATTAGTGGAAAAAAGACCCAGAAAATACACAGAAGTGAAATTAGTAAACAAAACATAAAGGGATTATAGTACAATGTGTTCATTTGCTGCATATATTGTTTTGCCAAATCTTTTGTTTATTCTCCACAGAGAAAGAATAGGGCCTGGTCTAATGATTGACACTGCCAGAAACCCAAATTGCCCCAAGGTCCTTTTGAACATTCATCTGTACAAACAGCAATTCTTATGTTTTACTGGGACTTGCATAATCACATAAGTTCTCTGGTGCTCCTTTAGGTGTCAGCAGTGAGCACTCTGGTGAACAGAGGCCTGCCGCTGAAGGCATATGTCTTCAGGAATTATGACTTCCTGCCTGGGGTTCGCTCACACTATTTGGGGGGCTGCCAGCACAAGATGTGGCAGGCCATCCGGGCATCATCCGCTGCTCCGGGGTACTTCCAGGAATTTGTTCTAGGAAATGACCTCCATCAGGTAAGCCACACAAAGTCCAATCTGCGTCTTAAAGAAACAGAATGCTTGAAAATGAGTTTAAATCATTACTGTATACTGGCATTTGTTACCGTTTTATTATTGGTAATTATTATGATTATGACTCTGTGAAATGTTTATTGTGAAAGCTGTTTTTAGGTGCTTCAGTTTTTGCCATATAGAAAATCATTACAAACCTTTTCAGCATCTCTCAGACGGCGGTGGAGAAACGGCAAACTCTGCACACGCATGCACTCAGACTATTTCCTGTGTTGTTGATCCATCAGAGCCGCGTGTTCAGACTCATTAGTGTTTCTGCTGAGTGCCGTCACTCAGACTGGGTGTGGCCCCTTTAAAATGCTTAAATTGCAGTTTTAAGGTTCCAGTGAGAGCAATCGTTTACACTCCTCCCACTTCTCTGAGACACAAGATAGACCATTTGTACAACCAATGCTTAGTCCAAAATCAGTTTAATTCATATATCTTTCAAATATCAGAAAAATAGCAACAGAATATTTGATTTAGAGGTTGATTTAGAGATACAGTAAGGTTGTACATCACAGTACATTAAAAAGTGGTACAGTAACTGTATGTTATTGTGGATGGATGCCAGGGAAGGCGTTTCATTGTTGTTATTAGGACGTTCTGGTTGTTTACAGGCCCAAGTTAAAAGACACCCCGACCCCTCATTCCAGCCCTCAAGTGTCAGTTCCTCAGTCAATGCAAGCCAAGTGAAGATTGTAAATTTAGTTGTCAAGAAAATGAGCACACGTCTTAACCAGCTGCATGATTTATTACAGTACAGTATAAACAACAATATTTGTGGTGCTGGCTTTATCAGGACGCACAAAATATAGTGTTAAAATTGAGTATGCAGTATGCGTAACTGTCAGGTCTCTCTGTTCAACTACAGCCGGCTCAAACTGGCACAATCCCAACACCGCCACGCTCAGCGCACCCTCACAGCCTGAGATTTCATCAGCCAGAAGCCACCCGGCCAGTGAGGTTGACACTAATATTGAACTGTAGCTCTGAGCAGCATCTGATGAACCATTGGGAGGCGTCATTCTGTCCGTCTGTCTATTGACACCCGCCGGGTTCACATCAAGCTTTCCACAATGTCTCTCTTGTCCAGAAAGGCCCATGAAGCCGTTGGCCCCTGAGCTAAATGAATGCCTGGATTCATCAGAAGTCAGAGTTCAGTGAGATCTGTGGTCAGTAAGAAGATGGTTAATTACATAGAGCCGGTCATATAGAGAAGAATGTAAAGAATTGTGTCATATTCTTCTATGCAGGTTGTTGTTTCTGGAAATGTTTGAAGATGGGAAAGTCATGCCCCAAAGGCAGTGAGATGTTTTTAGCAGGGAATAGACGGAATCAGTGGAGCTTCTGAAATATTTGTGCAACCATCAGAAATGATTCCCGTTTTGCTGTCAGATGTTCTTTAGATTCTAAAGCAGATCAGATTTAAATAAAAAATTTGGCGTGACATTTTCCTCAGGGAAGGCCTAACTGATTGGAGAATGAGAACTATTTTTAGATGGTTTTCGTTCTTATTCCTATAGCTTGCATTGCTGATGTAATTTTTTCAGTCATCAAACCCACTGAATACACTCAGTAGGCTTATCTTTCCACGATGCCTCATTTGAACCTCTGCTGTGGTTTGATGTATGTTTTTGCACCGTGAGCTGAATGCTTCCCATTAAAATGCAAATGTGGTAGAAGCTGTTGGCTTTGAAACCTGTTGCCAACAGAGCACTCAGTGCCCAGACTCTGAATGCTAGCAGTGGTGGAGGCTCTCTCTGTTTTTCACTTACTCTCTCTCTTTTTCACTCTGAAGGACACTTCAGTTCCTTCTTCACATGCCAAGCCTGTAATCTGTTAAGCATATGACCCTCGAGTGCTATGGACCATCACACAAGAAGTCAGTGCTTTAGCATTTGTTAGTTTTTCTCCTTCATTTGATTGAAAACTTGCTTTATTAAAGGGACAGTTCACCCAAAAATGAAAATTCTGTCGCTCACGCGTTCACATGTTGTTTCGAATCTGTATGGCATACTATCTTCTGTGGAACACAACTAGATATATTTTGGAAAAATGTTTCCATTGATTATTTTTACAATGAGTGGATGGGGACTCGAGATGTCAAGCAACAAACATGAAAGAAAAAACATTTGTGCTGTATTCCAGGTCTTCTAAAGCCGTATGATAGATTTGTGTGAGGAACAATTTACAATCATAAATCAAATTTGTTAAAAATTTGCCTGACAGTCATGGTCACCATTGACTTTAATTGTATTGAAAAGCCCTTGGAAATTCTTCTATAAATAACTTCCAATGTGTTTTTTAAGACAGAAAGTCACAGGGGTTTCAAAAGACACTAGGGTGAGTAAAAGATGAGTTTTTTTGGTGTACTTTTCCTTTAATTGTTTTGGCTATCTTACAATCGATTTGTTTGATGAGGTATCTTTTTAGTCGGCTCCACTTTAGCTTTGTTCTCTTGTTGTAAAGTAGCAGACAGGGCGCTGATGCATGTCTTAGTATCCGTGCCACAAATCTAGGGCACTTGAAAGAAATAAGGAATGATGTCTGGTGAACTATGTCATCGGTTTTTCTCTGATGTGCTTCTTACGGGAAACAAGAAAACAGAACAGAGAGGATGATGCACAGTAAATGAATTATAGATGCCTCAGGTGGAATGAACAAATCTGCCCATGTCTCCTACAGAGAGATCCTGTGTCCAATATACTGTACAATGATGAGTCCCATAATCATGTCAACTGGAAATGCAAATTCACCTCTTTTATTCCTTATTTCCAGTGTCTCAAAGAGTATCCCAGAATTCCACAAAGAATCTTGGATTTTGAACATAAGGAGATGCAATTATTTTGGCAAAAGCACAACTTTTAATTGTTTGTTTAAAAATTTAGTAAGTTAGAATAATCATAGAGCATGTATGAAAAAATATTTCAACATTTATTTTAAGGTTCACCAAAGACCAGCCTCTAGTAATTCCTCATGTGAAAGGTTAGTTGTTTGATTGTCATATTGTTGAAATTTGGTTTGCTTTGTGGTTTTCCTCAGGATGGTGGACTTCTGATCAACAACCCCACAGCTCTGGCTATCCATGAGAGCAAGTGTTTGTGGCCCAACACACCGGTGCAGTGTGTGGTGTCTCTGGGAACAGGCCGATATGAGACAAAGAGCAGCTCCAGCACCTACACCAGTCTGAAGATCAAACTAACCCACGTCATCAGCAGCGCTACGGACACTGAAGGTGAGAGAGGAGTCACTTGCCACAAGCCATCAAGTCACATGGCCAGACTCTTATTTCTTAGGTCTTTTGAGATGCTTGGAAACATAAAATACATTTTAGAACCTAAAACTTCCTTCAGAGTTTAAACCAAGTTGTAACGTTGTGACATCACACAGATCAATACATTTGATGCATTTACATGACAACCACACTGATTGGGTGATCAGAAACTTGCTCCGCCCAGTCATGGTGAGGTAGTAAGTAGATAGCTGAATTACTTACAACATGTCCACTACAACCTAGTGGACTTCTCTTTTATGCTTAGACACATGCGCAAGTCCAAAAACTGAGCCACATATGGAAGGTCAGGCTTAAACTTATGTCACGTGAGCAACAGTGGTGAACAGACAGACAAAGCTGAGCTTCACAGAGAGGTTGAGAAAAGGTAATGAAAGACTAAAACAAATCTTTCACTGCATAATGCTCTCTCTCCTCCACTGCAGAGGTCCACACAATGTTGGACGCCCTTCTCCCACCCAACACCTACTTCCGCTTCAACCCTTACATGAGCGAAGACGTCCCATTGGATGAGAACAGACAAGAGAGGCTGGACTTCCTGCTGGCTGAGAACCACAGCTACCTGGAGCGTAACGAAAACAAGCTGAAGACAGCGGCTGGCGTGCTAACTCAAGAAAAGCGTGTCATTCAGAAACTCGCCGAATGGGCACAACTTAAAGCCGACATGTATGACGGCCTTCCCTTTCGGTCCAAACTCTAAAATACAAAACTCACCATTTAAACAAAACTGGCAGAACCAAAAAACACTTCCTTATTCTGTCACGTTTAATGAATAAAACAGTGCTGCTGTGGATTTAGTGTTATTGGTGCCCAAACAACAGTTTAATTTAGCGAATTAAGTCTGTTGCTTCGTATCAGCATATAGGATTACAAAGGTCTATCAGGTATGAATTTTAGGGCTTTGTTGATTTTGTAATGACAGTGATTGTCGTGACAACCCCATCCATCAGGGAAAAATACAGTTATTGTCTCACTGTCTTGTCTAAAATGAAGAGTCTTGCATATAGAGAGCATGCAAATACCATAAACAGACCAGCTGCCACATGTATTTGCTGTTGCTCTTGTTTGTTTGTTAAAATGTAATATTGCTATTTTGACAGAAGCAGTAGCATTTGTTTGCAGTAGGTTGCACTTGTTGCGTGTAATGTTTGTTCTCTACAGTCCTCTACAATTTTATGCACAGTTATGTGGGAATAGTTGACTGAACTTATTAACAGTTATTAACATGTTAACATGTACAGTGTTAACATGGGGCGAGCTGCTGTATACACAAATGAATGTTTGTGTAAATAAGTAGTTAGAAGTTTTCAACGAAGGTTTTTTTTTAAGTAGTATGTTTGTAATTATTAACTAATTTTGTGTCAGACCGCGAAGAGAACCAAGAGTACTGTTATGTTTTAAGGACAGAAACATGCACAATCGACGCATCTGTGTTATTGCTGTGTTAAGTCAAAACCTGTTATGCTCGCATTAATTACTGCATCGATTTGGAAAATATTATCAAAGTTTTTATCATGATAATGTGTGATTGCTCTAGCTACTTTGTACATTTTCATTTTAACTTCTGCGTGCACTTGGGGAGAAAATTACTCCACACATAATTTATGGATTCCGTTCAAATCGACTGTATAGTATTGTAAAATATCATTAATTCCTGAATGCGTAAAATTATGAGTGTTGAAGATGAAATTTTAACAGCTCTCTCAATTCAGAAATGTCTTCTTCCTAATAACGTCTTCAAACCAGATTCCCTTTAAACAAATCGAATTCTCCAGGACAAATAAATGATTCAAAACCTCAGTCTATCTTGTGTAATTCTGCAGCTCATGAAATGTTTTCCACAGTTTTGAAACAGTTTACAATTATATGTTCATGTTTCTTTTTATATTTTATATAAGTCCAATGAGAAAATAACATAGGGAGTCAAGGTTGTAGATTGACGCTGTTGAAGGACCTTTGAATTCCAGCAGGCTGTTTCTCATACTACACCAACAATGTGATTCAAACTAAACACTATTCTTAGAGCTACAAGCAAAGCCGATAAGATTGTATGTGACTCAACGCTTGCATATAGCTATACAGGTCCTAATTACAACAGACTGCAGATATAACTTTTCCTGCAGCATCTGAGGGCCTAAATTGTAGTCTAGCTGGCAGCTGGATTCATTTCATGAGGTGTGTGCCAGGAAATCTTCACTCAGACAAACTGAATCAGAGTCTGAGAAACAGAGTTTTCATAAAGCAGATCTTGTTCACCTAATTATTTTCCTCTTCGTGTGTTTTTGAGTAACAGGAGCTGTACTGTAGTACTGTACTGTAATACTGTACTGAAATACTGTACTGTAGTACTGAACTGTAGTACTGAACTGTAATACTGTACTGAAATACTGTACTGAAATACTGTACTGTAGTACTGTACTGTAGTACTGTACTGTAATACTGTACTGTAATACTGTACTGTAGTACTGTACTGTAATACTGTACTGTAATACTGTACTGTAGTACTGTACTGAAATACTGTACTGTAATACTGTACTGAAATACTGTACTGTAGTACTGTACTGTAGTACTGTACTGTAATACTGTACTGTAGTACTGTACTGTAATACTGTACTGTAGTACTGTACTGTAAGTACTGTACTGTGCAGTGGCTGAGTAATTCAGTGATTACTATCACCTGCATTGCAAAACCACCATCAGATGTCCCGGATTCAGAAAGATGGAAATGTCATACAATAACTCAAAACAGTTTAATGACAAAACAGCTCTGTTGACTGAGAACAGATGAGTTTGAAATGATCTGTAGCCCATAACTATGATCTGTAGACTGTAATGATAACAAGAATAGTTACATCTAATAACACTGTGTGTTATGACACAGTGGAGCTTTAAAGAGGAGAATGAATAAAATCATCAAGCAATGCAAGTCTGACTGAATACAAACAAATCATGCTCTCACATGCATTAATGGCATCGTGTGTTTTGTGAGCTTAGGGTTATTATAAAAACGTATTTATTAAACTTAACTTATTAAAAAAAGCTTATTATAAAAACTATTGCGCAGCTAATGTAAGCTTAAAAGTCTGTCTTTGTGTGTAAGTTTGTGTGTGTGTTTATTTTTTCTTCTGCCTGCAGCTTCTGGGCGGTCGATCAGCTGCGCCTGCGCCTGCAGCTGCGCCTGCGCCTGCAGCTGCGCCTGCGCCTGCACGGGCGTGCGCGGGACGGCGCTCACAGAGAAAGAGAAGCGCGGCAGCTCGACGCACCGGCCGGGTGGACGATTTGCTCCCGGTATCGGTAAGTTTTACGTTTCGTTATTCTGTACGCGACTTTATTCACTCCTGCATGCTGTCCGCCTTATATCGCGTTATATCGAGCGGGTTTACATCTGGTGGGATGAGAGGCATCCGGTCCTTCTTTCTCCATGGCAACCGACGATGATGCGTATTTTCACAACGCAAGGATGGGTTTCTCTTCAGTATGACACGACCTGTTTTAGTTCATGTTTTATTTGATATGTTTTCCACATAAAATACGCTTTTCATATGCGCTTTTCATATCGACACGATATAACCGGCCCGTCGTGAAAGCCGGCGCTCGATCGCGTCTTCCTCGGCGGCTGGCCGACAGCAGGTGCTTCCGTCCTCATCTTTCATCCGTAATATTTGTTTAGTATCATGGCGCATTGGCTCATATGTGAAGCTTTTAATTCTGGATTTAGGTCGTCGGAGAAGTCAATGAATGTCAAGTCACTGCATGAAGAAAACGACCATTGAAAGGATCTCCCACAAAGGTGACAGTAGGGAGGATTCATCTCTGCATTTAGGCTGCCTCCCATATTTATTAAAAACAATGTTAGCTCTCTTAAACTTTAATAGTTTTGTGTAATGCATGCATTCATATTGCACATATTGCATGCATTGCATAGCTGCTGTTGTTTCAAAGATGATACTGTATGTTTAGCAAGGCGGCCCCCCTAATGGTTTCATACATTGATTTTCTAGTATACAGTATATTAATGTATTATATTATTTCATATGGCTTTGGGATTATCTCAAGGTAATGTACATCTGCATACAGATAAAACAGCAGATCTGCATCGACTTCTTTGTGTTTTCTCTCTTTGGCATCTCTCAGACATCTCAGGAGAAATACTGAATACTGGTATAGACACGGACTACATCATATTACTTTTAAGGTGACCAATACTGCCTTGTCACAATAAATAGTCACAACTAAAATAGGTTTTCATTAAAATGCACATAATATATAATAATGGCTATTTCGGACTGAGTTGGTAATGAACATTAGTAAAACTATTAAAATTTTAGAGCAAAATGGAAAAACTCCTGTTTGTTGTCACTTGAATTCTTCAGAAATTGCTGTGGGTGTTGTGTGAAGAATATTACCAAACAGATGGAAAGTAATGAACGAAGGCTAAAATAATTACGAACCTTCTCACAGGCTTTGAAATCATAAGCGGACTGTTTTGGTCAGTGTTTTTAATGGGCCGCAGTTGTAATTTAATACTTGCGGCATTATGCCAGAGGTGCCAGGATGTGGTGTGTTTTTGAGGTAACAGTATTGTTGTATGCCACATGTTAAATTGAATTCACCCTTAACCAAGGATCGCTGTTGTTATACAGAGTTATTTTTAAATAACTCTTCAAGAACTGAATCATTTGCATGCATGTTTGTGGGAGCTGTTGCCTGTATGCTACAGAGTTACAATTCTCATGAGCCTTTTTCTAATCATCGTTTTCATTAGCATTCATGTAGCAGTGAATCATTGGACAGGTACATTATTATAAGTGGTGTAATTATTTGCTTATTATTATTATTATTATATATGGTAGATTGGAACTGTTCATATTATTTATAAATGTTCAATTATTATCGGTTATTTAAAAATGCTCTTCTGTATATGATCGATTTTTACAAATAGACCTTAGTCAGAAATTGTATTTTGAATAGAAATGAACACTTTAAGGATTGAATTTTCTTTGTCAGATCAGTACATTGCTGCGTTCACCAGGCACCAGGTACGTGTCAGCAGGCACTGCCAGCTGTGCTTCATCACCGAGCTCTGCCTCAAAGCATTCTCTTCTTTACCGTCTGGCAGCAGCTGGGAAGGAGCTGGAATGACAGTAACAGTGAAATGACTGGACAGTGACTCCTGCCATCCTCAGATAAAAGATACACATTTATTTTGAGGTCTAGTGCATAGACATTAACTTATCTTTACCTCTTTCAGATAGAAGACCAATACCCCCTATAGAAATGTGATATATCGAAATACATAGACGCATATGCAATGCATATGTCTATAGCTCTATATGTATGGATTTCACGGATGTTGAATATGTGATTTTTGTTCCCTGTAGAATTTGGCCTTTAACGAATATAAGACACATGTATTTCTGCCAATAGAAATGCTATGCCATAAGTATGATGCATATAGTAGACTGTATAAGTGACAAACCATGTTTATTTACATTACAACATATATATGCTCACATATATGCTCACATGTATTTTCTTTCATACTATAGAGCATATTTATATATCAGAACACGATTACATACAGGAGACATTCATACTGTAGCTCTGAAGTGTTTGGTTGTGACTCACTAAGTTAAAACGCTGGATGTTTACATAGACACACCAGCTGCCACTGTCATGGCCGGCTCAATATTTGCCTGCTGGTAATTGCTCTGCAAATATGGCACATGTGCCTGGTGTCCTGATCGTAATGAATCATAGGTCCTGAGTCTGATTTATATGGCATAATCCTGTTGTAACCTGTTCTCAGAGCAGACTCACAGGTGTGATAGGTTGGTGAACAATAGTTTTTGTGAATGTGGTTGTGGGAAGTTGCCAGGAGCACGAATTTCTGTATTCTGTATATTTCTGTAACAGGTGATGTGAATGTAATGAGTGTTTGGTACCACTTTTATATTTAAATGTTTTTAACCCTCTCTTTCTTTATAGATCAATGCTGCATGATATAAAATATTCCAGCTAAAATGAAACAAGTAGAGAATATATCTCCTCTTCTCTCTTCATCTACACAAGTTTCATGCATTCATTCTAAAAAAAAGCTCATTTTTCCTTCATCGTGGAGATTAAGGTATAGCATGAAGAGTTAGTGACATCATCATCATGTGACTGTGTCTGGCCAATCAGAGGCTGTTGGATTGTGCCGTTATACCAAAGTGATTAACTGATGGAGCTAGACCAAAGCATTAATAATAATTATTTATATATATTGAAGAGCCATGAGTGAAAACGCTAAAATGCAATGATCAGCAATATTACAGGAAGAAGTGCTTATGGTGACTAGTTTATTTTAAGGTATGTGGTGTACTGTATATCATGTGCTTTATGATAAATGTATGCCATTTTAATCAGAGTAGAAGCTGCAGGCTTTTATTTGAATTGCATTTCAAGCAGAGTCATTGAGTGACAACAAATTCTATAAATATGTATATACTGCAGCCATCTCCTGTATGGAACATTATATGTCCTTCTAGCTTAAAATATAAGCTCTTTCAACCCCATCTGTCTGCTGTGCAAGCTCGACTTAAGACATACATGCAGAGAGATTGAACTCAGCCCTGAAATTCAGCCCTGCAAAAATTTAGTTGATGAATGTTTACATGAGAAATGCCTCCCATTTCTGTGCCATGTTATGTATTTCTCTGATAAAGTTAAGATGGTTCATTGTACTTCAGGAGGAAGATGGGAGGAAATCTTCTCTTATCCAGCTTTGACTGGCATTTAATCACAAGGCAGTTTATTTACCTTCTGTGGTCTTTCATATCACAGCCTTCAACACTGACCGTAAAAGCCCTTTTAGAGAATGAATAAACTCCTCTTGAGGTGCAGAGTTCAAACCCAAGTTCAACCTTTACAAAAACCGTTATGGAGGAACTACCGAGTTCATCTGAAGTGCAACGCCCTAAGTAGCAATGACATATCTGCTTACAAATTGTGATAAGAATTTAGAAATAATTACCAAAAAACTAGGAGCAGATGAACAGAGTTTGAGAAACAATTGGCCCACTTGTGTCATTAGCAGTGATGTGCTAATGGTGTGCCATCCCACAATGCACTGCTCTCTTAGGCCAGGGATTCTACGTTTTATGAGGAGCTCTTTTTCTCTGTTTCTGGTTATGGACTGAAGCCCTGATATTGTCATCTGCAAATTCAGTGATTAAAAGCAGAAGCTAGTCATTTTACTATATATATATATATATATATATATATATATATATATATATATTTTTTTATATATATATTTATATATATAAACACGGTTCCTGATAGCTGTTTCAGTCAGCAATTACATCATTAACAGCATTAACATAATTGTGCATAATTCATTGCTTAATAATTTCAAACAGAACAGAAGTAATTATTTGCTTTATGACAGTAGTCATTTGAGTGGTAAGCATCAGGGACTTCCAATGCCCACAGTATTACTGTACACCCATGTCTTAATATCTTAATATTATGGTCATTGTTAAGTATATAGTTAATCAAAACATTTTTCTTTTGGGCATCTACACTTTATACAGTTAAATTCACTCGTTTTGGTTGGATTTTGATCAGATAGATAATAACTGGTCATGTATAACCTAATGCTAATACACGGTTGGTCTTCTCACACAGTTACATTGAATGTTGGTTAATCATTTTTCTTTTCCAAAATTTGTTTAGAAAAAATGTACATAGTCAAAATATAAATTCTTACCATGAAATTGTCAACACAGTATTGTGACTTTAAACGTTGTAATACTTTTGATCTCACACACCCAGTTGTGACATTATTGACTAAAAAGTAACACACATTTTCATACACTTTGTGTCAACGAATCGCTGTCATCTGAAGATTGTAAGCATTTAGTTGCAAAACATTGACCAGCACAACCACCAAGAAATGTGAAATATTTAAATTGGCCTAGTATCATTGTGTTTTTACCCCGCTGATTTATGGGTATGTGAGAGCTGTGGTCTGTGGCCTGCCCGCTGCTGTAGAGCGATGCCTGTTGACTTCATGATTTTAGGAGGTCATGGCGCTCACAAACCCTGTGAAATTCGGCTCCTAGGGGACAGGTTTCTGGTCTTCTCCTCCCAGACTCTTTTCTGAACACTGTGTCCTCCTTTGTTACAAAACACCCTCCAAACGCTTCTGTCTGCCTATGATGGGGAATTTATTATGATAATGTGGGTCACACGTTTTTGCCTTTAATAGTTCTGAAAAGGCTTAGCAACCGTTTTCTGTCTCTGCCATGTTGATGAATCATGAATCACTTTCTGCTTAATATAAAAAGACCTCAAACTTGCCTTGTGAGCTGAGGTTCTGTCCTGTAGACTATAAAGATGTTTTGAGTTTAGCTTCCCTACTGACTCTCTTGTCGCACATGAAAAGCCATTTATATGAGTTATATCAAAGAGTGATTTATTTTGTAAGTGCAGTGTTGAAACATGGTTAGATTTCATTTTAAATTATAATTACATGCATTGTGTTTATATGTTTACAAATAGGCTTGTCATGCCATATTGCATATTTTAACTTCAGTTAAAATGTAGTTGTATTCATTGTGCAGTAATGAAAACTTTGCTGCTGTTTTGCTACTCTGAATTTGTGATCTGTTACCCTGCTGGCCAGTGAAGTCCTTTGTCACAAGTGGGTCCATTGTAGGGCCCTTATTGTGGGGCCCCTTTGGGAGGTCCCCCATTTGTCTTATTTAAAATATAAAAGTGACACAATTGTTCTGTAAGTTTACGATGTACAAATTAGATTTCTAAACAGTTGTCAATGACATAGAAACCAGAAGCTTTATTTTTCCAAATATAATAAACATTTAGAAATAAAAGTGTAAGGACCCATTTTAATGTCAATGCTTGTATTTTTACGATTTGGATATTTCCCTTCAACAGGATTAATCCCTTCAACAGCTCTAAGTGTTTGTTGAAACTCACTGTAGAGAAAACTAAAGCAACAATATATGCTTTTGGTTTTATATTCCCCAATTAATTGCAGTTTACAGTCAATAAATAACAGCAGTTCATCGCGTATGTTGTGTTTTTACGAGCTGCCTGTGATTACTGATTGGCAGCGTCTGGCGAGCGCCCAGTCCAGCCGTGATAAACAGAATGAACTGAATGATCTTTTGAATAGAACAGAGAGAGAGAGAATTGACCGAGCTCACTACTGTGCGGATGATCAATGCAAAAACACAGTGTCACTCTAGACATATTATTTGTGAGGTATCAAAAACATTCAGGCATGTGGGTCCTCCTACATGCAGTGTGACTAACTGCAATAACAAAACACAAAAAATACACAAAGGATTTGCCCATTTTTAAATCCATTCGGTGAGTGTTTCTTTTAGGAGACATTGAGGAATTTTAGAGAGAGTTTAGAAGAGAAATTTTATAATGCTCACGTTATATCACAACAGTAATGAGACAGAGTGATTATAAAAGACCTCTGGCCATTAGGACTCTCAGTGGTAATAGTGCAGTTTGATGCCAGTGGCATAAACAGTGAGTAATGTTTTACAGTTTAGACTGCACTAATCTGCCAGCTTTTATTTCAACATACTGTTTTTAATTCATTAGTCCGGTATGTTCTCCATGTTTCAAAGGCTCTATATAATAGTGTACTGAGTCTTGTACTCCATTCACTTGAATAGCACTTCAGCGCTTCACATGCCAGGCCTGTAATCTGTTATGCATTCTGTCTTCAAGAGCCCTAGACAATCAGAGCAGAAGTCAACAAATGTGATTTGTGTTTTTTTAAAAAACCACCCATCCCTGTCTTTCATTGGAATATAGTGCTGTAGTTGTAGATAGCTTATGTTCATATTGAGGGTTTTTACAAACACGTTTAAACCCATAATTAGATATTATGGGTTTAAATAATCATAATAATAATCAATAATCAATAAATGAACAAATTCACTTAAGACAAAGATCTATGTAGGTGTTGTTTTAGACTTAACGCCTTTTTGAAAGACCAAGAAGAAAGAAATTTGATTTTAAACAGATTTTAGATGTAATTAGATTTTTAATGATATTACGCCTCTAGTCTTATTAAAAGATTAATATTCAGTATTCATATAAATATTCATAACATGGTTAGAGACATAATTGCATTTTAATCTGCCTTTTTAAATTCATCTGTCTGTGTTAATGATCGCAAAGCATTGCACTCTTAAAAATAAAGATGATAAACCAGAATTGGTTTTTTTATATATTTTTCTTTTTTTAGTTCAATAAACCTTTTATCACTATAAAGAAAACATTTTTGCAATGGGAACGTTTCAGGAATATTACACTTCTATGTAGACCACACACCCTGAACAAGGGCCATTTAAAAAACTTTTTTTTTGCGTTTCAGCGTAGCTGCATCTCTTTTTTGAAATCCCTGCCCACACACTGACTGTGGGACCGGCTTGATTTACGATATTCTGTCACATGACAAATGTGAATTTGAATGCTGGTCTCTGATGGTTTGGTAATACCACTTTGTTTAATGGAAATTGAGACAGGAGATTTATTTTGCATGCTCGTGTGCATTGCTAGAGGTGTCAGGTTCACAGGCGAGTGCTCTCTGGATGTCCTCACAGAGGGAAACGATAATGCTGCCTGACCAAGTCTGACTGGAGACAAATAAGGCCAAATGGGTCTCTAATATGCTGCTGTGTTTTTGGACACTTGCTTTTGTCATTTTGGCAGGTAGAAGCTTTTTCTTAGTTAAATTGTGTTGCTGTTAAAATTATTGCTCAAAAAATAGTTAAAATTTAGGTTGTTTTCACAGCTCAGAAACTGAGTTCTCAGTTATTTCTCTATATAGAATAATGTAGTTTCATTTAGGTATGAGCTTTGTGTCAGATATTTCTTACTAGGAGACTAATATGAAAGTATAAAGCTATAAAATGAATATGGACAGTATAGCTCAGAAAAGTCAATGAGAATTCAAGAGAGACTGTCCCTATTTGTTCTCCAATTAATCTCATTGCTGTCAAAGTCAATTGAGATATTAAATAGGAGTGAGTTCATCTCACATCTCATGTGAGTTTATTTACTGTGGACTTCATATCTCAGTATCTGTGTGTGTGCTGATTGTATAAATTTTACTGTGCTTCATCCATTTGTCTTTTGCTCTCACTAATAAACCTGTGTAAAATTGCCCTTTTTGCTTGGTTTGTATGCAAACCATTCGGTTACAGAGGTGTGTATTTTAACATTGCCTGTGTTGTGACCATTTATGATGGTAAACTGGCTGTTCGGCATGCACTGTTTAATGCATTTTTCACAGAGATGTTGTAGTTTTATTAAATGCTCTTGTGGCAGTTAACAATGGGCTCCTACAACATATACCTACACAGTGACCACGGGTATGTACAATATGGAGTCAGTGTATTCCCATCAGACACACAGATCTTGATTTACTATCAGTCTGAGCTAAAATCTGCGTTTTTTCTGAGTTAGTAAATAAACATAAGAAGCACGAAAGCGCTCTGTTTACTTCTCTCCAGCACGTCCCTAATGCAATTCTTCAGCATCTGATGTTAGAACAACATATATGATTGAGAGATGTGAATCTGCCCTTTTTAAGATGTTTATCAGATGTTTATCATTTTCTGCACACAAATTAAAACACAGTGATGCGCTCTTGAATGGCTTTTGCTTATTGGTTCAGTTTTGAAATGTTATCAAGTTTCTGTTTGCTTAGTAAAGGAATTGTGGCCTGTCATAACTGCACCAAACTCTTATTTACATTGTGTGTTTTTAAATATTTGCTTAGCTTTAAACTATAGGTTTTATATATAAACAAGGAATCCATATCAAGAATGTCTGATTCACTCCATGCATATATTTGAATATTAGATGCATCTTTTTGCTGCAGTTGTCTGTCTTTGTTGCTCCCACGCAGACAGAAATGCTTTATTTGCAAAAAGAAGTAGGTTTTCTTAAATTGGAAGAAAATTTATTGTGGAAAATTGTGGAAGTATGCGGTGGTGATTAATTCATGAGACGAGGACCACATCCTCATCCTCAAACAGTGAGGCACCAAACAGAATTGCAACACAAGAACTCTCTTAAAAAATACAGAAGCCCACAGAGGGGTGTGTATTGTTATTTTTCTGTTTACTTGAGTACTACTTCCCTTGTGATCTCAACATAACTTATCTTATCTTAAGGTTTTTAAGGTCAACATATGAAGACTATTGACAGAAAAATAGCAGTAATGTATGGCCTTTATTTAACTAAGAAATATTTAGAGTTCTATTATATGTAGAATGGCACAGTTTGGCACAGGACGTAGCTCATGGGGACACATGAGACTCTAACAGGGCTACAATTTGATTCATGACCTCTGGGAGCCGCACAATCGACTGGGTTACTGGCTTAAGAAGAAATCTCTTCCCTCGAGTGGAGCTAATAATAAAATCACACTCTGTTTTTCTTTCTTCTTTATCAGATTTAAATCACTGCTCAGACTGAAATACCAGCCCATAGTGCCACAGCACACCCGTCTTCTTTTAAAATGACCACCAGCTTGTTCTAGTTTGGATGAATTCATTTCTCATTAGCTTTCTCGCCTGCTTATTTCACTTCTGTTTGTTCTTTATATGCTCGCTGTTGTACGTACACAAGATTAGTTTATCTCCGGAGTGCCGGCTTTATGTCTGGAGGCTCGGGTCACCCAGCGTCCCGGTCTTTGATGGGCCCCGTTGACGTGGCGGGTCTCCATGGCAATGATGCTGTGTGATCGCCGTGGCTGCTGAAGGGGTCTGATAAAAGAGAGTCAGCGGTATGCATCCATTTCGAGATAAGCCCGCAGTGAGCCGAGTTCCGCCGGCATTGTTCACCACGTGTTTTATAAACCCAAAAATGATCTGGATTACCTAATGTCTACAGCTCGGTTTGTTAATAAGTGCTGACGTCCAGCAGAGTAGGCAGAGAAAATCAGAGACAAAAGAACGCGGCTTCATTGACTCTGTCTGTGGCATTTAAAAAACAGTTTATAGAAAACATTTATAGAAATCAATAAAATGGAAGGCAAACAAATCAGCAATAAAAAAATGAATTGGTTATTAAGTGGTTAAATTTCACTTGAATTTGTGCTTGGGGAACTAGGGATGTGCAAAACCTGTTATTTTTAAAACTGAACTAGTCTGAACTCCTAGTTAACTAATCAGCTGCTCGTTCCAACAGATCGTATACAGACAGACGTGTCTGTAGGAACCCTACAGATATTCCATATCTCTCTTGGCATGTGGCCTTTGCTCCAGCCACATCATTAACATAAAAATCAAATAACACTGTCGTATTATGCTGTGTGGTTTCTGTAGGGGGCATCAAACCAACAGTTGACGCTTCTGCCCTGCCTCCTTTTCCTCATCAGTTCAATATAACTCCAAAGTCTTTGTTTCTTTCTAAACAAAATTACATTTTAAGGTTTGTTTGTTGTTAAAGCTAAAGTGTGTGATTTTTGCACACTACTGTCTAAATTTCAATGTTCAACATATTTTATAGTCATCTCGGCATATTAACCTTCATTGTTAATGTTTACAAAGGGCATATTTTTAGCCAATCAAAGACTTCATAAGAATGAATGTGATGCCATGACACTCTGCCACAAATAAAAAAACAGTTTGTATGTTTGTACCTATATATATTTTATTATGTGTGTTGTGTTTATAATAAATATTGTTATATACATCATGATTGCTAAAATATATGTCCTAAACAAGTTTAATGGAATTATAAATAGACTATTAGAAAACTAAAACAGAAAACAGATTTTTTTTATTCCAGTATGTGTGTGTGTCTGGAGGACCCCAGTGTGATGGATGTTAACACTCAGACAGGGTAAATTACAGCTGAGAGCTGCAGGAAAGTAATCAGGGCCTTTCTCTCTATTCATATATACTCTAGACTGTATCCATGTGTGAGGGTTTTCTCAATATGTTACTCTAAAAGCCGCAGTGTGTTGAAATGGGAGCCCGCATTGTCAGATATGGTTATTGAATAGCTTTTATTTTATTTGACCAAAGAATCATTAATGGTAGCTAACTTACAGGAAGTAACAAGAACATGAGCTGGTATTTGTTAACAGGCAATTTTCTTTTCCTTCATGGAGATTTGAATTAAAGCGGGTTTATTTATTAGACTTATTACCAACTCTGAATTCTGATTGGATGAGCTGCATACAAAGCTGTTGCCAGGTTGCTTAGCAACTAATTAAACTCTATTACCTAGTTGCTGAGCGCTATTTTATTAAGTCTTTTATTAAATTGCCATTGCCGCTGTTTAATGGGGCTTTACGCTTGTCGTTTGCGTGCCTCGTTTTACTGTCTTGTTTACTTGTTTTTAATGTCATGTCTAACTATAAAACTGGGTTTATGGATTATGGCTTTATTATATATGGCTTTATTTATTATGGCTTTATTAATTGTTCATATACAAATGTAGGCATGCTGTCATATTATAAAGAGGATATTGTTGTGAAATTTTAATATAAAGGTAGCATCGGGTATAAAAATTGTATTGGAGACTAATGAAGTCTAAATCTGTTTGTCTCACCCAGTTTTGAAACATGAACAGATGCCTGTTCATGCTAATCTGAGATGCTCTGTGGTTTGTGTTGTAATGGTTTTGGTTTGGAAAATCTGATCTCAGATCAGCATACATGAGCTAAATCTTCCCCCAGGCTCTTGAGTCAGTGCATTTATTGCTGCTTTTGTCTGTTAAGCGCTGAAGCTCTGCACAGCTTTTGTTTTGAATGATTATTTCACACTCTGTGAGGTTAATTGAGACCTTCTGCACATCTGCGATTCTGTTCCATTGATGCTCAGAAGGAATTTTCTTTTCATTGCTCAGACCCAGCTAACCATTGTAGGTTGTAAGAATGTTTCCCTAATGTTCCCATTAAATAATAAAAACGTTGTTTTGACAGTTCTAGGAACATTCAAAACGTCAAGTTTTTAGACGTTGTATTAACATTATTGTTTGTTTATAAGAATGTTATTCTAACATTTTGAATTCTTTATTGTTTTTTAACTCTTCCACCAACAGCTTAAGAATGATGTTTTTGATATGTATGATATGTATTTTTTTGTTAAACTAATGTTACTGCAAGAACCTTTTTGATTTCTTGGAGAGAACTTTTAGAGAAGATTAGTGAATGTTCTGAGAATGTCCTCTGTTAAAACAATGCTGTTAAATCTGCGTGAAGAGCATCCCTTACAGAAAAGACTAATTTCACATGCAGAAACACACATGATCACGTGAAACATGATTTTGGAACATTTTCATGTGAATCCCATGTAAATTTCCATGTGATCCCATGGGTTTCACAAGGGACTTAATACAGGATTCACATGAAAATGTTCCAAAACCACGTTATACAAGATCACCTTTTCACATATGTGAAATTCATGTGTCTTTTCTGTAAGTGTATTTTGCAAATCTGAGCACAGTTTAAAACGTTATTGAGATTTTCTTTCATCAGGTTACTAAGGTCTACCTCTCAGAAGGAAAATATCTCAGAAGCAGGAGACCCACACTTATTCTCCATTTATTCTCGACACATTTGAAGAGATCTCCTTTTCTCCTTTTCTCCTCCTGTTTCCTTTTCTCTTTCTCACCCTTTCTCTGCTTCTCTCTCTCTCTTTCTTTGTCCACCTCTCCATCTCTCAGCCCCTATGGATGCTTTCGGTTTTGCACTAGGAAATGCATTAACCCCCTTTGTACGGTGACAAAGGGGTGTGTTAATCTCTTGAGTTAGTAGGCAGGGACATGGGGGTGGGTGCCAGAGAGAGAGACGAGTGACTGACTGTGTGTATGTGTGTGTGTGCGGCAGCCGGCTGTCAGAGAGTTCACTGGCCACACACGCTACAGAAGCCACAGGGAATGCTTGACATACACACTGGATACCCACCGTGACTAGAAAAAGACAACCACAGCATCAAGGTAATAGTGTTATAGCTGCTTAAAATGAATGTGCAAAGATCCAGAAAGGTCCTTTGTTGCTGTGCGTGACACGTTTTTTTGTTGTTGGCTCGTGAGAGTTTTTGGGGGGTATTTTGGTGATTTTTGTTTTTCCTGAATGTGTCGCACACCCTGTGGGCCGAAGTTACATTCTCGGGGTAAACAATTTTATTTCATCTCTTCGACTTGGGTTTTGTAATGACAGTCCAAAGATAAAAACGAGAACAAATGGCATTTTGTCTGTCATATAGTACACACCTGCTGTCACCTTTATTGTGAAAAGCAGACAGATTTGTCTTTGTGTGTGTTGATTTGTTTATTAGATAGATAGATAGATAGATAGATAGATAGATAGATAGATAGATAGATAGATAGATAGATTTTTATTATGAATGATGCACAGGTCATGAAGTATTTTTAGATCTGTCTCTCAGCATTTGATCCAGTGTTTTCAGAACCCTCTCTCTCTCTCTCTCTCTCTCTCTCTCTCTCTCTCTCTCTCTCTCTCTGTCCCACCATGCCGGCATGCGGCCTGTCTCCATGACAACACCTCAGGTCAGCTCTGAGAGGTGGGAGGTAGTTAATGTTAATGTTTTTTTCTGTTTATTGCTTGTTTCTCTCGCTTTCGGTCTCTCTGTAAGACAGCGGCTGTTTGTGACAGTTTCACGAGGGGCTGGAGATTGCCACAGTTTGCTTTAAAATCACCAAACAATACAATTAAGCAGTACAGCTCTCCCTCGCTGTGCCTTTGTGATCGTCTCCCATCAAAAGCGATGCGCTCCCGGTGGTTGGGGGTCTGTGTCGGTTGGCGTGTTTCTGATAATGTGAAATGAATGCATGCGTCTCGAGGGAAAGCACTAATATATGCACAACCATAAACCAGCACGTGTGATATGGAGGTGCCGGGGGGTATCACTGAAAGCAGCTCTGTCACACTCTCTGATTTAAGGCATGGCCTTGTGTCTACACGGAGGCAATCATTTTTAGAAATCCCATTGGCACAGAAAACAACTTGTTTTGTGTTTTTATTGGACGCTGCTGTAAGATGGTGATCAGCACCTGTCCTTTTTGGCTGTATCTGTGAACCAGATAAGTTTTCGGTTCTGCAATTTAAAAGGGACCATACATTTTTTGTCATCATTTGCTCACCTTCATGTGCTTTCTTATCTGTATGATTTCCTTTGCCTTGAACACCAAAAGAGAAATGTCTAATTCATGAACGAATCATTCTTTGGAATCAGATTTTTTCTGATTTATTCATAAATCGAACTGATTCAGTTCTTTTGTTCAACTCACCGATTCAATGCTCTCTTCACCATGGTTAACAAACAGCTCACTGGAGGAAGGATTATAAGAGACTGTGTGGCTTCTGTGTGACTTCAGAAAACTTATGTATAGCACATGAGTTGTTTGAGTTCTGCTTTTGTTAAACTTGACTAGTGTCCTTTATGAAGCTTCAATCTCCATTCATTTTAATTGCATGTAAAAGAACGACCAGTACAGTGTTTCAAAATGTCTTCTCTTGCGGTCTACAGGGGAAGGAAATTCATAAGGGTTTGACAGATAATGACAGAATATTAATTTTGGATGTACCCATTTAAGGACAGATATTCATGATAGAAAAGGCTTTATAAATGTGATGATTCTCTGAGTTTGTCATATCAGAGTTCACTTTTAATTGTTCCATTGTGTCCCATTTACAGCTTCCATATACACCTGAGCAGTGGACATCTGGTTGGAACGGAGGACTTGCTCTCTGATACAGTCTGAGCAGGTATGATGTTTCTTAGCCTTTAAACCTTGATCTGGTATACTTCCATTATCAGTGCGTTACTGTAACCACAATGTATGTTCATGTATTGTTTTTAAGTTCTGTGGATTACATCATGTCACAAAAAAGTTAGAGCTTAACTTGTATTGAAAAACGTATTTGACACGCTACAGTCTATGATACTGTGATTAAAACGTATCATAGACTGCTGTGTGTGTTTAAAAGACTTTAGCTGAATGGCAGTGGATTTGATTCTTCTCTAATGATGAGCCCTGCTGTGTTTTACTGTGTATTCGGAAAATAAGGCCCCATCGGAGCAGAGATCTGCAGGCAGTGTGCTCCACAACTCTGTGTTTCATACTAAAGAGCAGATAGAAACAGACAGTGATCTTGTGCCATATATGTGGGCATGGTTAAGTCTGCTGCTGGGAAGCTGTTAACAAATAACAAATAATGTCATCAACTTTTTGAGGTTTGTTATTGGCTGGACTGAGAGTCATATTCTGTGGTGGAGTCATGGTGATTCTTCTTCATTGCCCTTCAGTTAAAAGAATACGTCATGTAAATACCGTCACTGTTCACTCACCCTTATATCTTTTTAAACTGAGGTTTTTCTTTTCTGGGGCTTAAAAGAAGTTGTTTATAACAGAGCGTCCGAGCTGCTCTTTTTCATACAGTGAAAGTGAATGGTGACCACAGCTGTCAGGTGAGATTTTTAATTCAAGATTTTCAGTATATAATGACTTACATTGTATTACATTCCTCACACAAAGCAAAAACTGTACATGTATGGTACTATAATGTACGGTGCTTTTTTGAAGCATGACAACCCCAGCCCCCATCCGCTTTTATTGTACGCACGAGAGCAGCCGGGATATTTGTGGGTGAGCTTTTAAATGTACAGGTGGAATGGTCACCTGGTTACAGGTATATTATATGCTAACTCAGTGTAGGAGACACAGTTTGAACTGTGTTAATGGCAGTGATATCAACACATACTGTAAAAGCTCTGCTTCCCCACACACAGCGCTGTGGACAGATGACCACAGCTTATCTGTAACAGATGGACATGAGAGAGTGAGAGCCAAACCATCCATTCCGCCTACATTCTCTGCAGTAGATCTTCAGAGGAGGTTTAAGTGTAATACAAATAGCTAAATAGATTTGGGAAACAGTCTGCATTATGGATGCAGTTTCATTCATAAGATGATGCTGTTTTGTGAACGTTTTTCAATGTGCATCTCAAATGCTATGCACAAACGTTTATTTAGTCATTACCATATAAACAATCAATCATTATTCATAATGAATTGTCTCACAAACATTAAGTAAGACATAACACAGTAACACTTTATGATTCATACTGAGTCAGATATGGGCTGAAGTAATGGCTTCTGGTTCAGTGTGCGAATTACATGTTGATTCAGTAACTGATTCATTGAGTAAGGAAGCAGTTTTAGATCAAAGACACTAATGTAACTTATGACCTTCATCCTCGTCATTAATTCAGCTCTCACCCTCATGATATTTCTCCATACAAATAAACCTGCATTACAGCCCTGTGGCCTCTCACAGAGAGGAGCTCTATATTATAAAATACACGGTCCACTTCCTTTGCTTTCTCATCGCTGGTGGTGGCGTATAGATTTTACACAGAACAGCAGAGAGGTAGATTATACTTTTTGATCAACAGATCGTGGCATACTTGAAAGCTTTTTACTAGTATTGAATAAAACATACACCCTCCTTCAGTGTGATGCTGGGAAAAAGGATGTGAGAATGATGTCAGCCTTGAAACCTTCAGGAGCCATTGAATCATTTCTGCTCATTCCCGATGGCTTTCTAAATATTTAATGCAGTAGGAGATTTTAAGAGCTTGACAAAAGCATCATTCCTCCTGTATTATTGAAAACTTTTTAAAAGATAGTTAGCATTATGTTATTACATGCCTCATTTGTTATCTGTATGGTGACCCAAAGAATAACTTCAATGATGGTAATCACAGGATCTTGGAACTCTTCAGATCAGTTCCTAACCTGGTTGCTTTTCTGTTATTCCAAACCCGCTTACAATCAGACTTATTCCAACTGGTTTTAAAGGCCTTTTAACACCTGGTATTACCATCCATCTCAAACGTGTCTCTTGTGACCACTTGTGGTTTGAAAGACAGCACTTTGAACACATTGAACACATTTTTCTTTATCATGATGATAAACTGTTACACTGTAAGATCACAAAGTAAAGCAGATATAAATACATTAGACTACGGGTTACATTGCAGAGCTGCATAAATATTCGTTTGTTTCTACATGGCAGTTTTCCATTCCAGAGTTTCAGGTCACTCTGTGTTTCCAGTGTAAACCAGTATACAGTGTATCAGCGTAACCAAACGAAAAACAGCACAAAACAACAATACAGCTCGTGATTGGCCAGCCATGAGCGTGTTGACAATCAGCACCTTCCCAAAGCTCCGAAAAGAAAGAATGTTCTCTGATTCTGCTGACGCCGCGAGAACGACTGACCCTTTAGCCGCGGATAACCCCACGCCAGCGCAGCGCTGAACGAAGTTAGCTCATTTATTTAGATAGCAATTCTGTGCTAACTCCCGCCAGTGACCTTCTGAAACAAAGCAGGGCTGAGGTTTTGCATTGTCTCGCTTCCGAAACCGTCAGTTGTTGGTTTTTGGACACAACCTCAGCATAGTGGCCAACAGCTCCCAACAGAGCAGTTCAACAAATACAGTTTAAAGGTTTTCAAACACTAAACGATGTAATTTACTGTCTCTACACTGCAAATGATTCTTATTTTCCTGTAAAAATATAAAAAAAAATCTTAAAGGAAGAGAAATTTGCCAAAATTGTGTAAGATAAAAGAGAAGAGTTTTGAGAGAATGTATCTTAAATGAAGGCAAATTATAAGAATGCTTTTTTGTTAAAGCGCTTGCTTTAAAAGTTAAAATGTAGTTTTGTAATTTATTTGCAGTTCATTTTTATAATGGAAAATAAAACAGTTTGCAATAAGAAAAATAAACAATGTTTATGATAAGATGTTTTTTGGTGTGTACATCTCTGAATATGATTAGCAAAAGACGCATTTGCTTTTAGAATGTTTATAAAGCAAAATTAAATGTGCACTATGAATCTAAACCATTCAGCTAAATGAAAACCTTTTTTTGGCTTATTGACATCAGACACACGCAAACTCCATTTGTGTCCTCCCAGATGAATGAGGCAGGGCAATGCATCTGATAAACCATGAGAGCATACTGTGATCTGATTGGCTCAGAGGTGCATTATGAATTTAAATTCAAAGCAGTGCAGTGTATTGTCTACAGAGCAAATACAGGTTAGTAAACAAACTCCTATAGAAACAGTTTAATAAAGGTATAAAGTTATATTTATATAGCTGTATCATCTGTGTTTCTGGGGTTATATTGCTTGTCTAATTTGCTGCTCAGTGTAATGTCCTTTCTCATCTGTGCTAAAATAAAGAGCAGTCCCTTCTTTTCATTCTGCAGTGACAGCCGAGGGCTGTGGAGAACACTTTTCTCAGTAGTGTCCTCTGCTTAGATTTACATTAAAAAGATGAATGGGTTTTAGCTGAGTTTTCTGTGTCTTTCAATAGGCTGGTGGGTGTAACAAGTGTGTTGCCATGGAAATGGAGAGATGGTAAATTAGCGACCTGGTTCGCTCTCTTGACTCGGGACTTTTTCAGAATGAAGGAGCTCGTTGAGAAGATCTCGGTTTTATGAGAAAAAATAAGTTTCCCATGTATTCATTCTGAAGGTATGTGCTCCAGATCACTGTAGTCAGGAACGTAACCGTATTATTGCGGGTTTAATTGCTTTTAAAAGGGTTATGCAGTCATGTTTATTATTTTAGTCCATTTTTATGTCAGTTTAGATTTAGATTTAGAATTTAGGTTTTTAAAAGGTTTCTCTCCGATAGTTTTGCTTTAGTTCAGTTTTACATTGGATATCAAGTGTACAAACTACCCAACACTGTACCAAAAGTAAAAAGGTAAAAAAATCAAACATTGTAATACAGAAAATCTAACAATATGTTATTTTAATAACAATTTATCTTTATACCTGTATGTTGCTTACTAGAGAACCTATTAGAGATCTTACTAGAGAACTTCAGGCTTTTTGCTGTATGATCATTTTATAAACTATTTTTATTTGCTTTTATGGTATTTTGTGGATCAGCCTTTGATATATCCAGTGTGCCATTATTGTTTTAATAAGTTTGCATCGTTGCCAGACCAAACATTTGCATGTGTTCTGTGTGTGTGGATTTGAATATGTGGTTTACCAGGACAAATGTATATAATGACGTGTATAACAATGTAAACACGGTTTATGGGGACACTTCCTGCGTCCTCAACGTAAATTGCTTAAAACACATACTAAATGGTGAATGTTCGTTAATTAAAAAATTGTCAAAGGTTTCTGTGAGGGTTAGATTTACAGGTAGGGTTAAGGGATAGAATATGCAGTTTATACAGCTTTAAACCCATTATGTCTATGTGGTCCTCATAAACCACATATGCAAACAGGTGTGTGTGTCCATATGAACTTTCACTTGTCTTATTGGACTGAGGTTGTTTTGGGTTTCATTCTCATGTAAATATCCAGTCCAGCTCAAAACACACTGAGAGACTCTTCCTGACCCGAGATGGACACTGTTGATGGTTCTCACACTTTGGTGCCATTGTACACGTTGCGAAGGACTTTAAAGAGATTCACACATTTATAGCATCGACCTGTTCTAAAATCCAAAAATGTTTCAGGAACTGCCATGACATTTTGGCTGTAATATTAAAAACACAACACATACACAAAAGTGCCTCAAATAGGAAAGGTTGGACAAAACGAGCTAGAGAGAGAACCGCTACTTGTCAACACAAACAAGAAGTTTGCCAAACCCACAAAAAGCAGCAGCAGGACGTGGTTATGAATGAACCCATATGAATGATGTTCACCCATTTGGACTCTCCACCCTTACTGTAAAAGTCCATTCATATGTAAATTGTGCCATTTCATTGAATACAGTATATTCCTCTCCATTTATGCAGAGATTATGCTGAGATAAATACAAGGTTACACCTTTTTTTGGGAAAAGCCTGTGGCAAAATTCTCTTACTGTAACAGGCTCTTGTAAACAGCATTGTGTTACTGTAGAAGAGCTACAAATACGTTTTCTAGTAAAATGAATAAAGATTCTAAATACAACAAGATTTCTAAAATGCTTTATGCAATAAAGAAGCCATTGGCTGAGTTGATCCAGTAAGTGGAGGCACTCCATCAGTCCAGCCCATATTTAAGACAGATACTGTATCTTGAGTCTTCTATCCGGCCAATCAGAGAGCAAACAGAGGCCTGTGTCAGATTACCCGCTGACCTGCACCTCTCCTCTTTCTCTCTCTCAGCTGTTATAATCTGACTCAGCACTAATGTAATCACTGGTTTGTCTCTTCTATGACATCACCTTTCTCATACAAGAAGGTTAAGATCTTTCTTTCATTGAGCCCCGATGCTTATGTTGTCAACACATGTTTGAGCCGTGCTCGCAACATTTCCTGAGCTTTATTTAACTCAGAATATTAAGAGACTGAATGTGAGGACAACGTGTCTTTTAATTCATTCAGCCATAAATGATGCATTATTATGTAAGACATTTAATAATTAGAAACATTGTTGTTCATATCAAGGAAATTTGTTGTTTAGACACACGATACATGACTGACTTTGTTTTTTTAATGTTCATCCTTTCATCTTAAAAGTCCCAGTACTTTTTTCACAGAATCTTATGTTACAGAATAACTAAAGGTCAGCCACAGCACTGGTGTCATGGCAACAGCTAAAGTGATTGACAGTTTCCATGTAACTGTTGCCGTGGTTCTACCGCAATTGATCGGTTCAAGTTTTTCCATTGGGCACATGAACAAGTACATCACCACAGACATGCTCGACACATTGTCTTAAAATACCTTGAAATAGCTAATATCTGATTTTAACTTGCGTCTAAGCAGCTGGCTTTCACTGTAGATTTTTCACAGTGAGGTGTATCTAGGACACGGGCTTTCTATGTCACAGAAAAACGTGATGTACAGTCCAGATCGCGGCTGTCTGAGTGATGCTCAGCATGGTGCAGATGATCTCCAGAAGATCTCCAGCAGTCTGACTCTATCTGATAACGTAACCTTGAAATGAATCTTTGGATCTACAGACTCATTCTCTCTACCACTGTTCGACGCAGTCATGGTTTCTGAGCTCATGTATTATGCAAAGCAGAGCCCATTTTTCTGACACAGGCGTCTACTCCAACTGCTAACCTGGACACACAATGCTTGCTCACTTCTCTGGCACATTATACACCTCTTGTGTCATTAAAGAGCTCATAAATTCTGCTCATGTTGTTCTACTCAACACTGAAATCAGTCATCCATGAGATGATATTTTGATGATTCTGTTGTCAGATTATTTTAATGATCTTAATTAGAGGAATTCGAGAATAAGTGAGCACATATACAGTACATTTTCCATGCAATTTGGTTGCTCCACATTTGGAGAATAAAGACACATCTCAGATCTTCTTTTAATTACATAATTAACTTCAGTTTAGTTCTGTACACACACTATTTTATTTAGGAGTGAATTCGGTATATAATGCGGTTTATCTGTTTTCTGGAAGGTAATTTGTTTGTTAAATAGGGTTGTCATCACCTGTTTTTTTCCGGAAGTGAATTTGGTTGTAGAATGTGGTTCTCACTACCTGACTGTTCCGGAAGTGAATTTGGTTGTAAAATGCGCTTGTCGCTTGCTTAGATAATCAAACACCGTGGGTGGTTTGCACCAGGAATTAAATAAAGCAGAGTTTAGAACTAATCTAGGGTTTGTTTATTCCAGCTTTATTTTAATTTGGGTTGTGCTGCACCACTTAATTTTAAACATTCAAACTTTAACCCATATGAAAACAGTTACCTGCGATGGATAACATGTAACCCTTTTTTTTAAACAAGGTTTAAAGTTTAGGGCCACAGAATTATCTTGATTTAATCTAGGTTTAGGCCTAATCCTTGTTGGTGCAGCCACGTGTTTTCAGAACAGGAGTGACAATCAGTTTAGCTGCAATGTGTACACAGCCAATGTGACCCACAATATGGTATTGTTATGGTATTGTTAGTTCTTTGACCATCTCTCTGGTTTATGAGTGGAATGAAGATATGCTTCAGAAATTTTCATTCAGTGGATGCTGAAATCCAAACAGTGCAACAAAAGGCTTTCTGGAGCAGTAAAAGCAGCGTGTTTCTTTGTCTTTGGTAATTCACTTCCGAGGTAGCCAACAGCCGGTTGTTTAATTTTGTGCTTCTGCCATGTGTATTCCGATCCATATGTCACTGCTCTGGGTTTTGCCATCACAGCGTCTCTGTCTCTTCCAGCTGAATGCTCTCACATGTTCCTGCCCATGTTAAGGCCGTGGCCCGTGTTAGCTGTCGGGATCGTACCCAGCACGGATTCCCTCCTGAAGATCTTGTCTTGTTTTAGTGCTTTTGATAGCCTAAAAAAATGTAATTCTTGTTATCTCTGTCGTTCTCTTTTAGTCTCACTAACTAGCCGTGGATGCTGCTGTATGTTTGAATGGTCACACTGAGTGCGGATCGCAAGGCCCAGTTGCTTTGACCTGGTGGGGAAGGATTTTGATGTAACACACCCTGCCATGGACAGGAACAGAAAGTGCATGCTCTGTGAAGGAGCTGTGATGCTGCTGCTGCTGGGTCACATGACCACTGCATTAGAAGTGCCTCTAGACCGTGAGTATTGCAAAAAGACTCCTGAAATGAACTTTGAATCCTTGTAATTAGTGCATATTAATGCTAATTAGTGCATTAGAAATTGCTTTAGCCCACAGTGTGTAACTGGCACCAAGTAGAATTCACTTTACCATTAACTGGTTTGGCAAACACTCCCTCTATAGGTAGCCCCGCCCCCAACTCACATCATTGGTTAAACCAAATGGAGAATTTGAGGTTAAACGTGTCAAAGTGTCACAGCGTTTGCAGTTTTCGAGGATAACAACCTACAAATGGCTTACTTACAGTATAGTTAACGCTACACATTCATTTGGGACAGCAGGAAGCTCAGACTGAAACGGCTTGAGATTTGCATGATGGGAAATGAGCACCCAACACACCTCTGGAAGTTTCTCTGAGGGAACCTAATTTTGTTTGATCTTCTCTTCTGTGTTCTTCTCTTTACACTAATTTGAACTCTTTCCCCCTTCGTTTATGTACTTCCTGAATCATTTGGACAAAAAGCAAAAATTCTGGAGGGATGTAAGTTTGGGCACTTTGCTGTGACATCTGTTGTTCATTTTTAGCTCTTCTTTAACCTTTTTCATTTCCTGTCTGTTTTCCTCTGTTTGAAGTGTTTTTGTTTGTTGGGATGCATATTAATATGTTGTGTTCTTTAAAAAAATAAAATAAACTGCACAGTCAGAATATAAATCTAAGCACAATATGGCTCTGTTCTGTTGCGCCAACAAGAGCTCTCATGGCAATTTCTGTTGCATGTTGCATGCGTTTTGGTTTTGTGTCTTCCTGGGTTACAGTAAATGAATTAAAATGAGCTAGAGCTGGGCACGTTTTTAAGATATTTGCCTGCCAAGGTGGTACATCTGTGTGGAATGTGTCGGTGGTGCGTGTATGTGTTTTTGTATTCACACTGGACTCTGTGCTTCAGTACCCCAGCCTCCCACAATAACTCATCAGTCCCCTAAGGATTACATCATCGACCCCAGGGAAAACATTGTTATCCACTGTGAGGCCAAAGGAAAACCTCATCCCAGGTGGGTGTCACTTTGAGTCGCCATGGTTACCTACATTACAGATCCCACTGCTGTGGTCGAATGCATGGCATTTTGTAGTCCACCTACTAAACTCTTCTAACATTATGCAAGTTTTTAAAGGAACACTTCAATAGATCAATATGAATGCACATAGTTATGAATAACAGTATGATTTGTAACTCCGCCGTGTGCATGTAATCAATGCCTCAATGTCTCTCTTTCTTTCTTCTCAATCCAGCTTTTCTTGGACGTGTAACGGCACCCACTTTGACGTGGAGAAAGATCCAAAAGTTATCATGAAGCCCAACTCAGGCACTTTAGTCATCGACATCAGCGGAGAGAAGGCGGAAGCATACGAGGGCGTTTACCAGTGCATCGCCCGCAACGAGTACGGCTCTGCTGTGTCCAGTAACATTGTCATCCGACAATCAAGTAAGACCTGTTTCAGTACCAGCTGACAGTCTAAATAAGTTGCCGTGGAAATGACCTTTAACGTTCGTTGATGTCTGCTCTTAAGTTTTTTGTACTCATGTCAAAGGGTCCAATTCTGTGTCATAGGGTCCCCCTTGTGGTCAAAAGAGAAAAACGAGCCAATCACAGTGCAGAAGGGCATGTCTCTGGTACTGCAATGCAGGCCGCCGGCCGGCCTGCCTCCTCCAGTCATCTTCTGGATGGATAACAGTAAGAACAAATCACATACACTCGCGTCCTGTACTTGCGTAGCACAACCTGCTAGTGCAAACCAGCTCTGCAATGGCTCATTTTCCTAAGTTTACATATGTTTTACATGGTGACTATATATGTAAATTCACTTGGCTTTTCTACCTAAACTAAGCTGAGCTAGTTCAGCTGATTGTATACACAGTAAATGTGCCTGTATACACACTATATATAAAACCTATAATCTGTCATCTGTATCATTAGATTTCCAGAGACTTCCCCAAAACAGTCGTGTCTCCCAGGCTTTAAACGGAGACCTGTACTTTTCCAACGTGCTCATGGAAGACACCAGAAACGATTACATATGCTACGCCCGCTTCCCGCATACCCAGACTATACAACAGAAACAGCCGATCACAGTCAACGTGCTGGACAGTAAGTGTTTTCTGCCTGTTGCTTTAATGCAGTCACCCAGGTCTGCTTTAGTCCAATCACACGTCTGCTGTGCATAGTGTGTAAATCATATGAAAGTTGTCACATGAAAAAAATCAGCCGTTGCTTGTTAAATTAAACAATATTTGCAATATTTTGTTAATTTTACCCTTTGATTTTTGACTTCCTGTTTATTATTTTGCTTTTATTTCCACACACAGTTTTCTCAGTTTTGCATGCTCATGATTTTCTGTTGTATTACAGTTGAAGCTATGAATGACACTATCTTGGCAGCTTTTTTGAATGGCTCAGATTTTTGGGGTGGTGAGTGCTAGCAAACCTTTACCAAGTGAACCCAGCCTTCATCTCAACCATCACCTGTGCCTCTGTCTAACAGGCATAGCTCATTACCTAATATACCTCCTACTTAACCAGGAATATAACCCACCCTTATAGAACCCCAATCCTGATCTTAAACCACTCATCAAAATGAATCTCCACTCTGACAATGTCTCCCACTTTACTGCACCCACTCAATATTAATATTCATTTTACTGCATCATCCTCCTGAAAAGTCAGATTCAACTGACTGAATCTATACTGAATCTGACATTACTGGAGCTATCTACTGAAATTATTGTTTTTTTGTGTTTTAACATCGATACCCCAGCTAACAATTTTTGGTTTCCCATTTCCATTAAATAACAGAAATGTTGCAAATGTTATTTTGTATAAGGAATGTTCAAAATGTCCAGTTTTTATACATTGTTTTAATTTTATTGCTTGGTTATAAGAACGTTATTCAAACAGTTCAAACATTCAAACCTTATTAATCGGTTTTTAAAACATTCCACCAAAAACTTAAGAATAACTTTTTTGATATGTGAAATATATAACGTAAGAAATGTTCTGCTATCATTACTGCAAGAAAATTTATGATAACCTAGAGAGAACTTTTAGAGAACGTTAGCCAACCTTCTACTAATGTTTCCTGTTAGCTGGTACTCTGTTCTGAAACCTAGTTAACCGCCTACAGATGCAGCACTTTAAGGTATCATAGACGTACAGTCTAGGCAAAGTCTGTTCGAAAAGGTAGGTTTGTTAACTATGCTGCCTTTAAAAGGTACAGAACCTTATTTTCGGTGACATCAATGCAATCCCATGATGCATCGCAAAAATAAATCCAAGATGGCGGGAGACATTTTTCTATTTCGTTTAGTTTGTATGTGTGCAATTCTGCCTTTGTTGAGCATTCCAAATCAGTCACATGTGGGGTTGCATGAAGGGAGCTGCCTATGTAGGGCAGTGGGTAGGGAGATGACTTAATAGGTTTTGGAACAGAGCTTTTTTTACCGGTTAGTCCACTAAACTTCCTCTGTGTGTCACACTTATTGTCTGCACTGTCTTTGGATTCAGTTAACAAATATTTGGTTCTGGTCTATATGACCAGAAGGTAACAAATCTCACCAAAATCTCTTTCATTCCTGTTTCATTTTCTATTTGGATCCTTCCATTCTCCTTTTAAAAGGCCTTGCCTTTAAAATTCTTGTCATTCAGTATAAGGTTCACTTGATTACAGACACAGGGTTGTGAGCACCAAGGTGCCAAAACAGGACTGAAGTTTCTTCAGTCTTGATCACACCTCATGTTCAAAATAAACACAATTTCCAGCATTTCCAGATTTAATCACCAATATACTGTTTGTACACATCTAGTAAAAGTGACATATTTGTCAGATATGGTAACCCATACCCGAAATGTGACCTCTGCATTTAACACATCACTGCTGAGGAGTGAACACACCCTGCAAGTCGTGAATATACACACACACACCCAGAGCAGTGGGCGGCACACTACTGCACCTGGGGAGCAATGGGGGGTTAGGTGCCTTGCTCAAGGGCATTTCAGTTGTTACCTGCCAGCGCTGGAATCGAACCAGCAATCTTCTGACTACAAGCCCTACTCACTAATACTAGGCCACAGCTGCCCCCATTCATATGTGGTTTACACACCAATAGAAAATCATTCCGTCTTAAGTATTAACAAAAAAAAAGCTCTGGCCAATAGCTGGCTGATTACAAGACATGTCTATCTGACTGTGGCCAATCCCTGTTCTAGACAGTCCATCTGGGGACAGAGCGCCTTCATTTATGCTCCCACCGGGAACACACAGTACAGTCATGGTCCTGCAGGGAGACACACTGGAGTTGCAATGCATCGCGGATGGCCTGTAAGTACCCGGAAGTGGAAATATGAGTCTGTTCCATATCTGTTTATTCTTTTACTGTAACTGGGGTCAGATTGCAGTATTTGCAGAAATGTTCCTGCCTAAGCATCTATAATCTAATAATGGACTTGTGAATTTTATGCAACTGCAAACTACAAATACCCTGCTGTTTCATTAACGTTCCTGTATTTATCATGTATTTGTTTACATAATGTAGCATCAACACATTTAGTTTTTACCAAAGCAGTATGCCCGATTTAGGCTGATGTTTGAGTATATTTTTTACTTAAAATAAATATAAAAATCGACTCTTCCTATACAATAAAAAACAAAATTTAAATGGTTACCACTGGTGATGTCCCTAGATTTACACGCATTTAGTGAGTGTTACGTTTTTGATTGTCTTCTTTCTATTTGCTTCAGTCCGACACCAGATGTCTCCTGGAGTAAAGTGAAGGGGGAGCTGCCCAGCGGCCGCTTTTCATTTCACAGTTTCCAAAAAACCCTGAAGATAACAGAGATGACAGAAGCTGACGGAGGAGATTATCGCTGTTCTGCCAGGAACCGCCTGGGGAGCAACCATCACATCATCACTGTCATGGTCAAAGGTCTGTCACAAGACTTCATCTAAAAACAATCCTGTTTAGTTACATAATTCATGAGACCTTGTACTTCTGACTTAGATCAAAAAGTTAGATCAGTATGCGTGTTGTATGGGAATCGAACCCATGACCTTGCTGCGCCACATGCTACAAATTGAGCTTCAGGATCACTCCTGATTTGTCAAATATTATACAGTTGTTACAGTACACAAATACCACAGTTGGCAGTTTCAGACCCTGTCACTCCACCAAAAAAATCTCTCCATCTCCGCCATCTTGTACTTATTTTAGCAATGCATTGTGGGATTGTGTCCAAAAGCAAATCTCCACAGGTATTTTCCAACATCCAGTAAAAAAACCTTCCCAGATGAACATATTATAAAGGGGGGGGTTAACTTACTGTTAATCCCAGTAGTTTTGAAATTAAATGTTCAACAAGCACACTTGTCATGTTGTATATTATGGGATGATTGTATACCACAAAAATGCGAAATTGTTCTCCTTCCACAGCGGCACCTTTTTGGATCAGCGCCCCTCAGAACCTCATCCTCGCTCCTAAAGAAACTGGAATGCTGACCTGCCGGGCGGACGGCAACCCTAAACCCACTGTCACCTGGTCTGTCAATGGAGTGCCCATCGAGAGTGCGTGTCTCAATTATGTTTCTTTGAGCTTAAACTTAAAGTGGGCACTTGGATAGACAAAGTTCCGTATTTATCATGTGATTTCTTGATAGACTCACCTACAGATCCCAGTCGGAAAATCGAAGGTGATGTCATCATCCTTAGTGATGTGCAGACCGGATCCAGCGCAGTTTACCAGTGTAACGCCTCTAATGAGTACGGATACCTGCTGGCCAATGCCTTCGTCAGTGTCCTGGGTTAGTTAGCATCCACGGCTATTCACTCTACAGTCAGAACTTTTCATTGGGTTCTGTTGGTCTTTATTACCCAGCTCTCTGAAATTCTTGATTCTGATTGGTCAGTTGCACCATCCACCAGTCTGATATATAATCCCTTGGGTGCTTTATGTATTTCTCTCCCTATATACTATACATTGTATGTTAAATATATTGTATTACATTTCAGCTGAACCTCCAAGAATCCTGACTCCTCCGAACCATGTGTACTCAGTCATCACAAACAGCAGAGCCCTGCTGGACTGCGCTTCGTTTGGATCGCCACTTCCGAAGATCACTTGGTGAGTTTTGTGTTTATTATCATTTAGAAAACACTGACCCTGATAACGTCAGGTTTCAGTGTTGAATGGTGATTACATGACTGTCTGTCATCTGCAGGTTTAAAGAAACTCAAAGCATACTGGATGGCGACTTGTACATCATTCACAAGAATGGCACTTTAGAGATCAGTGTGGCTCAGGCACAAAACAGTGGCAAATACACTTGCATGGCCTCTAACAATCTCGGCAACAAACAGAATCATGTACATTTGGAAGTAAAAGGTGAGGAAAACAGATAATCTACTGTCATTGATTTATATTTACTGTAAGCATTTGGCTGCTGCTTTTATCCAAAGTCACCTACAGTGTATCCAAGCTACGTGTTTTATGCAAACACAAGTTTCCTGGAAATCGAACCCAGGATCTTGGTGTGGTAACCAGCTGAGCTAAAGAAAAGCGTGAAATTTCTCATGCATTTATTTATTTGCACAGTAAATGAATGCATGACGGAATACTACACTAAGGAAAGAAAAGGAAAAAAGAAGGAATGCAATTTAGGTTTGTGGGTTTCCCTCAGAACCAACACGGATCCTGAAACAGCCGGAATACAAAGTGGTTCAGAAGAACAGTGCCGCTGTGTTTGAGTGTAAAGTGAAGCACGACCCCACGCTCTTCCCCTCTATGATATGGCTTAAAGACAACAGAGAACTCCCAGACGACACACGGTACGACCTGCGGATATTTCTTTCAGTCACTGTTTTGAAACCGTAATTTAACTCTGTAATGCTGTTAAGGATTATAGCTCTAGCCGATGTTTGGTAGCTGCTTGTTTGTCTTGTGTTTGAATAGTGTGTGTGTGTGTTTTGTGGGTTTAGATTTGAGGTGGGCTCAGATAGTCTGACAATACACAACGTGAAGCAAGACGACGAGGGCACGTACACCTGTATTAGAAACACCACCCTTGACCGTGATTCTGCCAGCGCCGCGCTCACTGTTGTTGGTATGTTTAAGTTATACATCTAACAGAATGTATGCAGACTACACAGCTGACAGGAAATATTCTCAGAAAGTTGGCTAACATTCTCTAAAAGTTCTCTCAAAGTTATGAAAAATATTCTTGAAGTAACGATAGTATAACTTTTTTGAAGATATAAACATTATTAAGTAGTTAGTTATTTTAGGGAAACGTTCTTTCAACCTAAAATTGCCGGGTATGTCCTTCTTAATGGTACAGTAGATTATTTTACTAAATACACTTAGGCTGTAGTCACTGCTTTGTTTTCATTTGTGTTCTCACATAATGTGTAACCGAGCTATAGGACCTTTGTAAAAGGTCTAATGATTTTGCTGTTGTATGCAAACACAATAAAAAACTGAGTGCTAATGTGGAGTTGAAGTTGTACCGTTTTGTCACTAACTTTGACCTTTCACCCAAAACTGCTTTCCTTGTTGTCAGAGGCCACACCAACTCCACCTGTAGTACTGGGTAAAACTCACTTCCTGTCACTTCCCAAACAGGTCGCAGACTGTTTGGCTTCTGAAGCATTTGTGTTTTTGTTCATCCCTCAACACTTCTCTCATATTTGGTTTTGAATTTGTTTTTGGATGCTTCCCATTAATGTAAAAAATGTTGAAGGCAATTGTGTTTTTTTTATTTGGTTCTTAATCTCAGATGAGGCAGGAAACTAAACTCTGACATTGGATGAGTGCCGTGTGTTTTATTTCAACTTTTAGACATACTATACTTTCCAAGACAGTTCTCTCAAACTCTGAATGCCTTCAACAGAATGTCATTTTCAGTCTGTGTTATATTTAATTTCATGAACCTGTGTGTTTTTAGTTGATGGTCTACATCTGGGTCATTTTGGCTTTGTTCAGACTTTGTTTTGGCTGTGTTACTGCTGCAAGACGCATTCATATAATCAGAAGTCAAATGTTCAGTTTTCTGACTGTTCTTTCCACACTAACATCCTCTCTCAGCTATTATACGAGAATGTCTCTTTGCATTGTACTGACGCTAACATTGTTGCTATAGCAACGGCTGTAGATACACCTGAAACTGACGACACTGTCTGAACAAACAGATTTCACACTTATGACAATGTGAACTGTTAATCCGGATTTAAACCAGACCACATTCTGAATCAGATTTGTGTGCAGTGTGAACAAAGCTTTAATTTTTTTTTGGTGATGTTTATTGCATGTTTCTTATGTGTGGTGCACTTCGGCTATGTTGCTCAGAATGTTTTGTGTCTTATAATGTTTGGTGGTCTGGTTTCCCAGAGCAACCAGACCCTCCCACTGACCTGGAGCTGACAGACCAAGGAGAGCGCAGTGTACGGTTGACCTGGATCCCGGGAGACGACCACAACAGCCCCATTAAATGTAAGTAACATACTTTGGACCAAAGCAATCATTTCAAAATCAACCAATCAGCTGTTCTGATCTTTTTTCTTTTGTTTACCTCAGTATTCCTGATTCAATATGAAGATTCACTCCATGAACCCGGAGTTTGGGTCAATATGACTGAAATCTCTGGAACTAGCACCACGGCCCACCTCGAACTATCCCCATATGTATATTACTCATTCAGAGTTCTGGCACTCAATGACGTGGGTCTGAGTGAACCCAGCACCCCGTCTGGACAGTACCGAACCAACCCTGCACGTGAGTAACCCTGCAGGAAAAAGAAAGGATGTATGTTTGAAATTCATGGATCAAAAGTTTAATACAGATTATGTTCAATATTTCTCAGAGCCTGATGTAAATCCATCAGATGTTGAAGTTAGTGGAACATCACCTGACAGTATGATCATAATGTGGAGGGTAAATATATTTGTGTTATTTTGTTGTTTTTTTTTTCAAATTATACTATATCAGAGGTACTATAGCAGAGGCGAGTCTGTGTATACTTTATTTATGAGAGAAACTGTATTTCCAAATATGGTGGCTGTAGCCCCACCTTGCAGCTAAAAGAGCCAATCACCTCTTTGTTTGCTTTAAAAAGTAATTGAAAAATGTGTGATTTTAGCCAAAGAAGTGCTTTTATTTCACTTTTGTTGTCAGATTTCATCCTTAAATAGAAATATGTTATGGTAATGATCTTTACCAAACGTTTTTTAAAGTTTAGTCTTCCCAGTTCAAGAAGATAGGAGCTGTACTGGTGTGATTGTGTGATGTCTGGTAACAGGAAATGACGGGATTAGAGGCGAACGGTCCAGGTCTGCAGTACAGAGTGAGCTGGAGACGGAAAGATGTGGAAGAGAGCTGGACGTCACTCACTCTGGCCAATGTCTCGCAATATGTGGTGACAGGAACACCCACTTTCGAACCCTATGAAGTCACAGTGCAGGCGGTCAATGACTATGGAGTAGGCCCCAGACCAGAGGTGGTGCTGGGATTCTCAGGAGAAGACTGTAAGTACTTGTTCTTGTGTAGGACAAACTATGTGATTCTACATAAGACAGAATGGGCTGTTGTAATTTAATGAGCCGCGCTGATAATCTTCTCATCGGTTTTAAAGTGATCACACGTCTGTCTTTGTCGTCTCAGCACCTACAGTGGCCCCAGAGCACGTACAAGTTTCGGTTCAGGACGGGACAGTGGCCGAGGTCCGCTGGGACCCTGTTCCTCTTTCCACAGTCAGAGGACGACTGAAGGGTTACAAGGTGCTTTTAACCCCCAGAACACATAAAATAATAAACCACTGGTGCCATTAATATTCTACACCACTTACGGTTTTTGCAATAAATATACTTGCAAAATGTATTTATGCATGTGGCAGGCGCTTTTTCCAACGCAACATTTTTTTAAGAGTACATGCTTGGGAATCGAACCCAAGTCCTTAGCGTTGCGAGCGCCACCAGTTGAGCTTCAGAAAAGGTTAATTAAGGTGCCGGCCATCCTGTAGGTGAGTTACTGGAAGTTGAGAAGTCTCCACAAGCAAGATCTTGAGCCTGAGAAGCCACAGATGCTCATCTTCAGTGGAAATGAGACAGCGGGTCTCCTCCCTGACCTTCATCTCTACAGCCAGTACACCTTCAACATCAGAGCCTTCAACAGTAACGGAGATGGACCGACCAGCTCTGATCAGCAGTTTGAGACTCCAGAGGGAGGTACAGTATACTATTCTAATCACTCACATTTGACAAACGCATCTATTATTATTCCTTCTGGTGAGTTTTAAATAATGATTGATGTTTATTTCTGGGAAAAGTTCCCGGGCCTCCTACTCAGTTTAAAATCAGAAATCTGGACCTGGACTCTTTGATTGTGGAGTGGGCACCACCTCTGGAGGAGAACGGCCATCTTACAGGATACCTGCTGAAATACCAGCCTAGTAAGTATCATTAAAGAGTGTTTCATGAGAAATTGCAGGATTTCTTCTGATTTCTTTGACTTTACCTTTCATGGGCCAATACTGTATTTTCAGGCCTTAAAAGGTGATTTGTTTTATTTACTGTTAAAATATAAAAATCCTATCCCAGTTTATTGTAAACTAACATTATGAATAAGCCACATATATTAGGTAAGCCATTAGTAGGTTGACACGTCAGCATTACCCCAACCAATAGAGTGAGTTTGGGGGTGGGACTATCTGTTAATCCATCCAATGACAGATGGGAAAAATGTCTGGGGAAACCTGCTTTGAAACGGGTTACGTTTCCTTTTGTGGCATGGAAATTACACACTTCCGCTGTAACAAATGCATATATAAAATCAATAATTCTCTCTCTGTTTGGCTTCTTTCTTTGTAGTCAATACAACAGATGAACTTGGGCCGCTTAAAGAGCTGTTTCTCCAAGCAAATGAGACCAGCGTCATGCTCGACAGCCTCCAGTACAGCACGCGCTACAAGTTCTTTCTGACCGCCATGACAGTCAAGGGCTTGGGACCGGCCGTCACCCAAGAGGCTGTCACAGTTATGGATGAAGGTGAAACACTTCCATAACATTTCCAGGATGTGACACAAATGTCCGTCTATGGTGTGTTATTCTCATGGTTGGCTTCACATAAATTGCAAGTGGAGTAAAACTCAGGTCAACATACAAAAAAATTCAGAATCTTGTATGTGTTTTCCTGAATCGGAGTGAATTTATTCCCATTTCATGTTGCTTGGTGACAGGGTTGTTGCTAAAATTCACAGGGACCCCTGAATTTTGTGGTGGGCCTTCCCTTTGCTGCATGAGCCTCATTAGTAGTCAACACCATTGAGGCCCCCTCATCACAGGGCCCTAGAGAGTGTCCCGGTTGAGAGCAACTGTGCTTGATAACAATGTAACTCTTTTAATGTTTTCAGGGCTTGTGAAAAGACATAGATGCTGTTCTTTCAAATATAATTGTTGTTTCTAATAGTTCTATTAAAACTTTTTTGTTCGTTCTAGTTATTATATACTGTAGTATTTAAGGCCACTTGAATTCATTTTGACTGTTTTTAGTTTTGTCTGTGAAACTGAATCTTTTTTTTGCAAGACCAGCAGCATCATATTTCATGACAATATTCTATTTTTAAATGAATGACCCTACTTACATCCACTCTGCCTTTGTCTTCTTTTCTCTCTCTCTCTCTCTCTCTCTCTGAAGCATTAATTCGACATCCCGCAGTAGAGTCGGGTAAAGGTAACACAGATTCAGGCTAATGAGAATGCATGCTGGACCAGTATCAGCTTGAGACTGAAAAGCCATTGTCGGATTTAACAGATGCATATTATGACTGGGCGATATACTGAATATTATTGAACATTTACTATGTATTTGCTATGTAAAATTAATTCGCAATCCTTACTTGTTTCCTGACTTAAATATGAGAGCGATATTTTAGGGTTGGCGAGTTTGATTCATTTCAAATCAGCTCAGTTTGTTTCTAACAGATTCAGAGTTTGATTCAGTTATTCCTCTGTGTCAATGAAAGATGCTCACGGACATGTTTAAGTGACATTTTTAGTGTTAAAATGCTTTTGTAAAAATACGTGTAGGTAATTATTGCATTGCAATTTTGAATGTTTTATATTGGTGCACATAAATGAAACCCAATAATGTAAAAGTCGTTTTCCCTTGTGTACTGTTTACTTAGTGTTTCTTCAGGTTTTATTCTATGTTCCTTGTTGAAAATTTTGATGTTTGCTGCTTGAAATAACACATTTTGTAGTCATTTCCGAGCATAAATATCATGATATATATCGCCCAGCTGTAATATATGTGCATGAACCTTCTCAGACCAAAAAGCCCAACACCTGACTCTCCGCATCATGGAGAATCATGTTCCCCACTGATGCAAATCCCATCCCACTGCTTTCATTAGGGTTTAGCTTCAACATCTGTTTAAATAGTGTAGGTGAGGACATCACATACATTTCATTGTCCAAATGTAATTTAAGACAAGGCCAGATCTCTCTGCTTTCTGTCTGCAGTAACTAGCCTACATTGCACCAGCGACCTGCATGTTTCTGCATGTTCTTTACACTGTTAACTGTATTTCTGGCTTTAACTGCTGTATTTTCTCTCTCTCTTTCTAATGTTTTCATCTGCGTTTTACTCTTCTGTGTTCTCTCAGGCTCAACCCCTCCTCCACAACCACCAACACCCCCTGTCCTTCAGTCTTTGCAGCCCCCGTTTCACAAGGGTACAACCGCTCTCATCCTGAAAGCTTTCCCTGTTTTCTCAATTGTCATGCTTGTGTGGCGCTGTTTAAAGCAGGCGACCGTAGACTGTAGACCTTCAAAAACCTTTCAAAATTATGCATTTCACTCGTGCATTATAATAAAAAAGTCAGTAGCAGTCAAGAATAAACAAATAATAAGAATCACGTTATAATAAGTAATAAGAATCATCTGTTAAGTCTATCTGTTAAGTGTACAGTGAGGTCCAAAAGTCCAAGCCACAGTAATCTGGGATTTGAAACCCAGTTTAAAGCTTGCAATAAACCAAAACTTAAAAATGTTTTGATGAAATAAATGCATATAAAATAAAAAAATGGATATAAAATACAGGATTCTTCACTATTTGCAGGTCATTAAGCACATTTGTTAACTCCTTTTTATTCAAGCTGTCATCAAATAAAAGAACGACACTTTAAATACTAAAAGAAATAAAATTCCTGTTAGATTTTCCTTAAACATTGCTGATAACAGAATTTGCATCTGAAGAAATTGTTACATTAAAAAGCGTTTAAGATTTATGCACCTATCTCTGTATACACGATTGTCGCATTGTTGCACCGTCAGATCATTTTTCATTGTCTCAGACACGTAATTTCAACATTACAAAATGATATGTTCATAAATTCATAAATGAATTCCTAATCTGAATTCTTCTGGCACTTGTGTTTCTTCTGTGTGATCAGCGCCCCCTTCAGGTCAGATGATTAAGATCGTGAACTCCTCGGTGGGGGAGGACCATGTTGTGCTAAGCTGGGAATACTTGGGGCCGTTTATGTGGAATATTTATGTGGAATATGTTGTTGATAACAGTAAGGTTTTCTTTCTTAAAAACAACTGTGCCCAATTTTAATCTTTTAATAACTTGGAATAATAATAATAATATGCAATAAATGAAATTCCACTTGGTCTGATCTGTATAATGACAATAGTTTGTTTAAAGAACAATTGCAAACAAACAAATAATGAAACTAAATACTATAACACATATTGTTTGGGAATTGGTTACTCCGTAATGTCTTCCTTCCGCTGGCACCTTTCTCCAGGTAAAGAACCTTGGAAAACAGAGTATGTTAATGGCACTCGGACATATCAGATTAAAGATCTAAAGCCTGGGATTTCCTATAGAGTTCGAGTGGTAGCCAAAGACCACTCTGACGCAACGGTCCACAGTACAGACGAGCTGTTGGTTACAGTTCCAGGTATGAAGAGCATGCCTGTAGGATGATGCCGTCCAACCCACCTGTCAATTACCCTCAAGCCCCACCCCCAGGCCTCTGTTTCAGATTTTATTTGTAGTTTTCATTTGAAATATTCATGATTTGAGCATGCTTGGTGTCCAATCAGGCTTATATAGAAATACAGATGCATGCCAGAATTACATTCGTACTTTATTTTTCCTTTCATATCCTCAAGAGGTCTTCATACATTGTTAGGGGAGAATGAATGAACGATTCATTGAGATCTTTCTCAGAGTAAGATTGGTTATTTCGCCTTTAGCATCATAACGGACGAAGGCTGATTGGTTGATTGTTGATTGTGATGTTCAACTTGATTTCAGTTTTGCGTTCACACTGCAGCTCGTGTTTTAATTCGGTTTTCATTGATTCTCATTCACTCCTGAGTTCTTGTGATGTCTGCATGATAAATGAACCTTAACATTTTAAATGAAAGAAAATTGCTTTATTTTGAACCCAGTACCTTTATTCTTTTATCTGTGTGTGTTTGTGCAGCTATGACCAGCAAACAGGTTGATATAGCGACACAGGGCTGGTTTATCGGTCTGATGTGTGCCATTGCTTTGCTGATCCTGGTCCTACTTATTGTTTGTTTCATTAAACGGAACAAAGGAGGCAAATATCCAGGTAATAACGTGTTAGATTTAACCCATGTGTTATCAAAGTTAACAGACTTAAACAAACTTCAACACAGTGTAACATGTTGATCTTCCACTTACATAGTTAAAGAGAAGGAAGACGCCCACCAAGACCCAGAAATCCAACCCATGAAAGAGGATGATGGGACATTCGGAGAATACAGGTGAGATTTATTTCACAATGACCAGAAATCATGGGTCAGCACATATTGTATTGAGACACATTTGAAGTGATCTGATCCAGTTTCACACTCATTGAAAACACACTTCTCCTCCTGCTCAGGGATTCAGATCGTACTTTTTTCATTCCTCTGAGATGAAAGTAAAGCTCTTTGGCCTCCTGCAGACACAGCTTGAGGAAAGGAGGAGAAAACCTTTATATACTTAAAAAAATGAAAGCTCTTACAACCACAGCTCTGTATTATATGACTGTATAACACGTTTTTATTTTCATCCATTTTTTACGTTTTGAGTGTCAGATTAATAACCTTTTACATTTTATATGTTGTCTGTCATGAATAATAATTATCGTCATCAAAAATATTTATTATCATCATTACTCTTTTATTTATTGTTTTGTATTCATGTGTATAATGTTTTCTGTAATCTGTCTGGTCATATTGTCATTAATATTGTAGTAAATGGCATAAGAACAGGAATGAATTGGTCTCATTTCAATCTCAGATGAACTTAAAATTATATGTATACATTATTATAACTTCATAAATAAATCTGTAATATTATTTATTAAATTTCAGCCTCTATAAGTGCCAAATCAGAATGGCAAATGACAGCAGCCATTTCCAAAACATTTTTGCCTTGTGTTAAATGCCATGTCTTGTTCATGATGTCATTTGTTGTGTATGATGTCATTTGTTGTGTATGATGTCACCGTTGTCTCAGCTGTACTGTGATAACATCTCTGTCAAACATGTCGGCTTGTCTCATTTGTTTCTCCTGTGTGTTTTGATTTTGGGGGGGATCAGATCTTTAGAAAGGTAAGAGGGGCTTTGCAAGTTATGCATGCATGTAATCTCCTGTTATTTACCTGGTCTGGTCATTAAACAAAGTAAATCCCATTCGGACAAACCTGGATCCAGCCTTTACTGAAAGCTACTAATCTTAAACCTTTCATTTTGCATAGCTAATTGTATTATGGATTGCTAATTGTGATTTGAACTTGGTTTGTTATTCTTTTACTGCATTTGAGAGATCCTCAGTACTCATGTTCTGATTCTGACAGAGTTGTTGTATGTGTTACGATGAATGTACCCAAACCTTCCTGTCCAGTTGCACGTTATGACCAGTTAAAACCATCTGTTGACCTATATAAGGACTGTTGTGAAAACAGACCTGCACTAAACAGCATGTTCTTGGAAATGGACAATGGAATTCTCCATACACTGGCTAGTGCCCTAGCTAGCACACTTGGTTTCAATTGTATGTTAATATCCTCCCCTCCCCCTTGTGTCTGCCCTTTATATCAGTGACACGGAGGACCACAAGCCCCTGAAGGGCAGTCGAACCCCTTCCAACGGTACGGTGAAGAAAGACGATAGTGACGACAGCCTGGTGGACTACGGCGAGGGTGGCGACGGACAGTTCAACGAGGACGGTTCTTTCATCGGCCAGTACAGCGGAAAGAAAGAAAAAGACACAGCGGAGGGCAACGAGAGCTCGGAAGCTCCGTCCCCGGTCAATGCCATGAACTCCTTTGTGTAACTGCCTGACCTTTGACCCTTTCAATGCCATGCCCCCGTCGTCACACCATCATTTGGAGAACAGGCTATCTCTGTTGCACTGTGACCCCCTGACATCACACATCAAACCAAATTAAGATACCACTCCTCATAAGAACGTCAGAAAGAGAGTAGATAAATAAAGCAGTAAGGGATGTACTGATGTACTGTAGCAGACGGATGCAATATATATATATATATATATATATATATATATATATATATATATATATCTGCACTGCTTTAGCAGATGGCTTGTCCTAGCTTCACCTCGATTGGTTAGAGCAAAAGTCACATGACATTTAGACGTAATTGCTTGTATTATGTTTTGGCGAGTTTACATATAGGATGGCACCAAGAAGTATTTGGACACTTAAGCCACACTTAAAACTGCATGCATTTCTAAGCATTAAATAGGGAAATATCAAACCTAAAGGACTTTAAAGATAGCATAAACACAAATTTTACAAAAATATATTACACAGTTTGGTTTGAAATAATATAAAACACAGAGTTTATATTTCAAATGAAGACTGAAAAGTATTTGGACACTTTGGTTAACAAACGTTAGTGGAACATTATCATAGTAAATGTGATAAGATGATAAGATGAAACGTCATCTGTGGTAATGTTGCTAGGACACCTGTGTAAAATGATGACCTCAAGACTAGTTAAAATTACTAGTTAAATAGTTCAAATTCAAAATGCAAAGATGGCTCAGGAAACTAAAGTTAATTCTGAGGAAAGCTATGGTTTATGTAACGTAATAGCATTCATACATTTTAAGTGCGGAAGTGTCCAAATAATCTTTCTGGAGCTGCTGTAAAGAAATATATGTCTATGAATATATAAATTGATATATAAGAAGATATTTTGTAAACATGGCCCCATTTGCCCGCAGATGTCGTTGTATCACACCACTCATCCATTGGACTTGCATGGAAGCAGTTTTTTGAACACAGAGAATCAGTGAATTAACATTTGCCAGCTGTGTGGAGACTGTGAACCTCGCCTGACTCTGCTCGCCTGTGCTTCACAGCTAATGCAGTACATGTTGCGTTATGTTGTCAGTGTTTAAATGGTATTATACATATTTGAGGCACCAATGTCTTCGTGGACATTGTTGTGAAGTGTGTGACTACTCGTACCAGCTGGTCTTAGGCGTATTTATTTGGTGGATAAAAATCCTATGAATAGACAATGATGCCCAGTAACCTGAAAACTGGGCATCAGGGAGACGAGGTAGCATGTTTTCTGACACACAGAGACGCTTTTTGGAGACAGACTGTCCTTTACGCACACAGACATGGCTGTGTCCTTGTTGCTGTTCTGTTGTGGTTCAGTTTGTGCCCCATTTAAAAAATGTTTTATTTATTTACAACACACATTTTTGCTGTTTTATTCCTGAAAGTAAGGGACACAAAGACTTATGAAGTTATGGTTTCACTTTTTCCGGTACTGTTGTTCTAAACTGCATTGTGACGCAAAGCCCCCAGTCAGCCATGTAGCCCCCCTCTGGCCACCTGTCATCCTACCCAGTGCGTCAAGCTTTTGGCGGACACGAACATCTCACGACTCCCTTGGTGTGGATGCAAGAAGACCCCATCAGCACTGTGCCTTGGTAGATAATGTTGTTCTATGATCGAAAACAAATCCCCTCTCCTCGTTTTAATCCGGAGTGTGGCAAATCAGCCGCAAGGGATGCTCGACAAGGATATTGTATCACATACATTCGCACCACAGAAATCCTGATTGCTTCAGTTTGGGGTGAGGGGCCTGTCATGCCCCTTACAGACCGCTAAAAATACTGCCACTTTTCTGTAACAAATGAACTGTATTTGATTGGTCTGGGCTGACAAACCGATGCTGCTTTGGAGAGCTCATAGCCTGTCCTAGGAAATCTCAATCTATGCGATACCAGTAGACAGAAATACACACCTTCTCACATGTAACCATTTTGAAAATCACGTTATTGCATGATTTGAAGTATTACAAGCTGTTGAGTGTAGTGAAATCAGGGCTTCATAAAACACACAGTCTGCAGTGGTGCTGTTGACAAGTGTGGATGGAGTGTGGATGGCTGGAGTGTGTGTGTGTGTGTGATAAGTCTGTGTATGCATTTATGCAGGCAAGCATGAATATATGTGTGTGTGCATGAGTGTATGATATCTGTGAATGTGTGTTTATACGTATATGTCCACTGTATATACTCTATGGGACGAGCCGTTTTTGGCAAGGCCCTAGATTCCCATAATTTAGCTTGTCATAACTTGCATCAAGTTTTTTTACTTTGGAATTATCTGCTTTTTAATGTATAGATATTACATTGCTTTGTATATATCAGCCCAAATTATTTTAGACATATGGGTGAAAACACATACGGGCGACCCATGAATCGGAGAGCTGCGGATATATACCCAAACTCAATATTGCTTTTGGGCATGACACTTACCCAGGGCTGTCCCAGAAATCTCTGCACTGTATTGTAAGGGCTGGTGTTTCGAGATTCAACTCCAAAGTCACTTTGGATAAAAAAGCACTTACAAAGTGACAGCAATCACTTTTCCAAAACCTTGTCCTTCACTATTATAAGGACAAACTGGAAAACAGGTCTCGGATCAGTGCAAAGGGCCATTTCCTCATTTGATATGATGACAGAGGTTATGGAAACTCACACTTCTGCTGATATTCTGTTACTGGCTTTGTTTTGATTTTTGTACGCCTGGGTGTTTCTGCGTTTTGGTTTATGAACTTTTTTGTAGGAAAATAAGAGATGAAATTAAAGACACTGACACATCCCCAAAGAAGGCAGCCAGACTGCACTGCTGTGGGTGCGAAACTTTTCCATGTGTTTATGTCAGCGGGGGCATTGAGGAATGAAAATAGTGTGTGAAGTAAGATTCGGGTTAATGTTAAAGCTACATGAAAATAAAGCATGAAAGGCTGTAAAATGGTTTATGCTATAATATAATCACAAAAATATTTTGTATATAAAAGAATTAAAATAAATGTTGGTTTCTGGATTTCACTATCAGCTGTCTGTTCTTGAGTTTATTCAACAGCATGTTTCTTATCGTGTCATCCTTTAATATTCTTAAGAACATTGAACAATGTAACTCCTTCATTAAAAACACAGTGACCCAAATGTCTGAGCTGCTTAACAAATAGTTCAGTCATTTAAAAGGCCTGAACATAATTTAAAAACTATATATCAAAATGAATGTGCACGTTTTTCAAATATATGCATTCACACTATATTACCCATAATGCTCTGCATTTGTTTGTCTTCATTTGGCCTCTGTATCTCATTAGATTCGATTAAGAGATTGGTATTTCCTGACTGTTAAGCCTTAGATAAAATTATTAATACAAATAAATTATACACACAATCCGTTTCCTGCAACCAACCAGACCTTTTAAACCAGTGAAAATATGTTGGACTGGCATCCCTTTCTGCCCCGTTTATTTAAAAGTAGATATCTGTAGATATGTGTTATTCTAGACAGAAAAATCTACAATCTTTTTCTCCCTCTCCCTGCCAACATAAGAATAGAATCCACTGGATTTGAACAGGTGTGTGAGGCTAAGCCTGTCTTTCCCCTAGGATGGATGCCACGTCTGTGTCCACGTCAAAATGTAAAACAAAATTGGATTTGTACGTGTTTTAAAACTCACCTTGATTAGTTCAGATCCACTGCAGCAGCCCATCGGCACAGCGCAGCATCCCTCCGTCCAATAGGATCCTGGAATGCGCAGCATCCGCTCTCATCCAATCGCAGGCTGGTACCCAGCGGCCCGTCGGTGCGGGACGTTGCGGTGTTTCTGATCCAGCTGTGTGAGATTTCGGCGTTTTAACTCATTCGTCCGGTAAGTCAGCTGCTTATATGATGCTTTGCAACCATCTGCGTGGTTGTAATGTGAATTAGAGGTCTCGGTGACCTTCAAGAGTTTATTCTGCATGCGAAAGTGCGGATGAACGCAGCTGAGCTGTACCGCATTGCAGAAGAACGGGGTGGATGTGTGTGCACCTGTCCGGCCGTCAAGTTTATCCTTTAAATAAAACCCTGTTGCGTTTTTTAACACGGGCATACGATCGCTGAGTGTCGTGAAAAGGATTGCTCGTCTAAAGTTTTAACGGGACAGAAGTTCATCTTCGGTTGCCAGGTAACAAGAAAGATGGAGATTGTTGTGGCGGTATGATGTCGGAGGGCGGCGCAGTTGGCACAAGTGACGCAGTTCATTATATCGCATTATGTCTCTTGAGACTGCATATGTTGTACATACGAGGTCTTAAAAGGAAAGTTCCTTCGTCTTTGATCCATATACCTTTATGATGTAAATTACAATGAGGTGGCATGTGATGTTTCAGTGTGTGAGATGTTTTTCTTGCCCCTCCTCTGAATGCGCTTACAGTGAGCTGTGACCTAAATCCAGCCGGACGAGAGCAGACGGCAGATCAGGGGATGCAGTAAGATTAGATCAGATTGGGGGAAATATGTCCAAATGTCCGTGCTCACCGTGGGGTTAACGTATTGTATAAAAATACAATGGTGGCATAAAAAAAGCTGCTTATGTTTGCAAAGGCAAGGAGGCCGTCAGCCAGCCTCTAAAACTGCATTCTCATGCATACTGAGTTGTGCTGACATAAGAGGGTGGTGCTGTAGCAACTGTGTGAGTATGCATACTGTAAGTGCATGCTAGTATACTAAGACACGTTTATCTTTTCCGTTTTGTTTTTTTCTTGGGTGCATTTTTTTGGACTGACCATTCTACTGTACGCATGTGTGTTTGCAAACACGCACACGTGTGTCTGTACTGTAAATAATATACTGTACATGTGCATGTGTTTGTGTGTGAGAGAGCTGGGGTGGATTGCTGATTTAGGGTGTAATAAATTATTGTAAATAATGTTGCTCTTTTAGACAGTCTGCCAACACGATACAAAGCAAGACAGTTTAGCCCTCAATACTGTAGCAGGTCTCAAAATCAGCTATACAGCAGTATACACACTCTCTCTCTGTCACATACTTACTGTCTCTCTTTCTGTCTCTTTCATAGGGCTGATTCACTCATCAGATCAAGATGGTGACCCCAGCCATGCTTTTCTGTGTCCTCCCCTTCTTGTTTTTATCAGCTGGTGAGGAAACGAGTTTAGTTCTGACAAGCAATTCATAAATTTGTTTTTGTGTATTATATTATATCTGCTAGAGTTAGGATTGGTAGGTGGCATACAGTATAAAAGTAGAATGCTATATTATGTCCACAGATAGCTGGGTAAACATGTTTGTGTAAATGAAAATGAAGTTTAAAGATCTCAAGAGCAGTTTTTTACCCACTGCAGGTGCGATTAAGCCCCGGATCTTTGAACCCAGAATCTTTGACAGTAAGTCTTTCCATTTCTGTTCTTAACATTCACATATATATGTTATACAATTTGTATGTTTCACCATAGCAGGCTACATATTCTGTCCATTAATTAGAGTGTAATGCTGTCTCAATGTAATGTTCCTCAGAGGAGGCTACAGGCTTTGGTCCCATATTTGAGGAGGAACCACTGGATACGGTGTATGCTGAGGATTCACCGGAAAACAAAATATCAATGAACTGCAGGGTTCGAGCCAACCCCCCGGCCTTAATAAAGTAATCCTTCCCTCTTCTGCTGTCATACCTGCCTGTCTGTCTATCTATCTATCCGTCTGTCTGTCTTTCTGTCAACAACACTTGCATGATTCCATATAAGATTGTTCATAACAAGGTGAAAATGAACTTGTTTGTCACAGATGGTGGTTAAACAACTGGGAAATTAAGTTGATGGAACAACCCGATGAGCATTTTAGCCTGGTGGGTGGAAACCTGGTGATCACCAACCCAGACAAGGGAAAGCATGCTGGGAAATATGTGTGTGTGGCCAAAAACGTGTACGGGACGGTCATCAGCAAAGAGGCCATCGTCAAGTTTGGATGTATGTGACTGATGGGTGTTTACATTCTGTTTGTGTTAAGATACACCGTAATCTGGTCCATGGTATGATGAGCATCTCCACAAAACCTCTTAATTGGTCTTTTGTTTTGTCTGTAGACCTGAATCAGTTCCCCACAGATGAGAGAGAGCCGGTGAATGTGAAGGAGGGGCAGGGGGCGGTGCTTCTGTGTTCTCCTCCCTCTCGCTATCCAAGTAAGACCTGCTCATCTACAACACATAACTAGGCTACCCAGTAAATGTATTCCTGTTTTAAAGCATGTTCAGATATTATGACTGAATGAATACAGAAATACTTGTATGCAGTCTCAAAATATTTGACACAACATGCACGCTCAATTTCTAGCCACGAAAATTAATTTCTTTCAATTGTTTTGTTTTTTACAGGTGAGGTGATGTTCCGCTGGATCTACAATGACTTTCCCAACTTCATCATTCCAGATCAGAGGCGATTTGTGTCCCAGACCACTGGGAATCTGTACATCGCTAAAGTCGAGCCCTCGGATGTGGGCAATTACTCTTGTTTTGTGTCGAGCCCCACCATCGGCAAGAGTGTTTTCAGCATGGTCATAACTCTGACTGTACAAACCGAGAGTGAGTGCGTCCCACTCTTACCACCAATGCAACAGATCATGGCTGGTTAAAACTGATTAAAAATCATATTTGTAAGTAAAGGGTAAATAATGTCTACTGTATGTTTTCATTTCTGCCTTCACACAGAGGAGGTAAAGCGATATCCCGCAGATATCCGTGTTAAATTTCCCAAGACTTACGCTTTGGTTCAACAAAACATCACTCTGGAGTGCTTTGCCCTTGGAAAGTGAGTCAACATAAGCATGTTCGATGTAAACTTTGACATACGAGTGTTATTCCTTTAATAGCAATACATTTTATTCTTGATTCTTGATATCTTGGTTGTTCTTGAGCATATAAACTCATTTAAACTCGATGTTTAACTTTCAGTCCACTCCCGCACATCCGCTGGAGAAAGTTAGATGCTGATCTTCCACCGAATTATGAGGTCAGCATGAATGGAGCTCTGCTGCACTTAATAAATGTGCAGTATGAAGATGAGGGCAGCTATGAGTGTGAGACTCTCAATGTAAAGGGGATGGACTGGTATCGGCAGTGGCTGTATGTGGAAGGTAATCCAGTTTCAAACCTTAATAGATGTGAATGTCCAATCTGGTGCATGTACGGCTTTAGCGCACAGTTTTGTTTCATTCTATTTGTATTTGAACATTTTTACTATAGGATTTATGCCAAAGTAGGTGACTGATTTATTGATCTCTATTGTGCTCGTATGCCGATCCGAATTGAGTCCATTTGCTAATGTGATCTCACTTCAGGCCCACCAGAATGGGCGGAGCATATCAACGACACGGAGAAGGACGTCGGCAGCGAGCTCACTCTGAGATGTGTTGCCGTGGGCAAGCCGTTACCATGGATACGCTGGCTGAAGGATGGCTACTCGGTTAATCATAAATAATACAACATCACAAATTATAATAAAACATCGCACAAAAGTTATTTAGCCTGTAATACGAAAAAGTACCCTGAACATGGATAAAGTGACAAATGATGTGTGATCTGTTTTTTACCTGATCATCAGTACGGTAAAGGGGAGCTGAAGTTTTCCAGCCTCACGTTTGAGGATTCTGGGATGTATCAGTGCATTGCTGAGAATGAATGGGGGACGATCTATGCCAACGCAGAGCTGCGGGTCGTCTGTGAGTTTTCAGATGATTACATCTGCATCTGTAACTGTTTGGCAGGTTTATAATAATAATGTACAATCTGAGCTGTTGCTCCGATTTCCTGAAAATGTCAGCTTGTCTTCATTTGACGTTAACATATGAAAAGGCAAGTAAGTAAAGTAGCCTGCAATTTTATATTTAAACAGAGATGGCGGTAGAGAGACGGAAGTTACGGATTGCAGCTTTAAGTGTAGGTTCTCAAAGTAATGTTTATTCAAATCGAATATATTTGGAAATATGGTGGCTGGAGATTCTTTTTATTTAAAAACAATAACTACATTTTCAGTCACTCTTGTGATGTGATTGTTCTTTGTTGTGAGCATAAATTGAGTGTTTAAAGGGGTCTCTTCGCAGCCTGTGCGCCAACATTTATTTACAATCCGGTGAAGAAGGTTCTGCTAGGGGCTGAAAGTGGTCGTGTGGTGATTGAGTGTAAACCCCGCGCTGCTCCTAAACCCAAGTTCACCTGGAAGCGAGGCTCAGAACTGCTCAACAACTCTTCAAGGTTAGCGAGCTTTGCCCTCAGAACGTGCCAGGGCCAAGACATTGTTTGTATTGTGAGATTATCATCTTTCCCCATTTTTATTTTGCAGGATGTTAATTTGGGACGACGGCAGTCTGGAGATTCTGAACGCAACGAAAAGTGATGAGGGCTCGTATACGTGCTATGCTGAGAATGACCGTGGCAAAGCCAACAGCACAGGGACCCTCACTATCACTGGTAAGACAGCAAAATGTACATGGACAGTATAGACAGTATCCACAAAAGGCATATCTCGGTCACCATTTACTTTCGATGTATGAAGATGCTAATAAAATCAATAGTAACTGAGTTCCTAACATTCTACCTACTTAGTGGAAACCAGACAGATTTGAAACAACATAAGCTTGACCGAATTTGCATTTTTGGGTGACCTATACCTTTAAGTATCCATATCTCTAAATGTATATGCATTTGTGTGTGTTTAATTGTCTCAGAGGCCACCAAGATCACAGTAGCTCCATCAGACATTGAGGTAGTTGTAGGTGACAGTACCGTTCTCCACTGTTCTGCGTCCTACGACCCCAGTCTGGACATTACCTTCATCTGGTCTGTGGACTCCTACATCATCAACTTCTACACAGACTGGAAGCACTACGAGATGCACATGGTAAGCAAGGGGAATTCCAGGCATTTTGTTGATGGAACGAATGAAAAGACATTTACATGTTGGTTCATTGTGTGTTTGGAGGGTGACGAGTCCAGTGGAGATCTGCTGATCAAGAACATTCAGGTGAAACATGCAGGACATTATATCTGCACCGCGCAGACTATAGTGGACAACGCCACAGCGGAAGCTGATGTTTTTGTCAAAGGTTGGTCACGTGATCTGAGCTGTGTGTGTCCCGATTGTGTTATTCCTTAAGACTGATAATGTGCCAAAACGATTTGTATTTGCATTGTGTTAGCAGCGTAAAGGTCACAGGTTTGAGTCCCAGGCAACACACATGCTATATAAAATGCATACCAGGCACTATATGTAGCTTTAGAATAGAAACGTCTGCCAAACATAAAAATAACGTTGTGTCTAAAACAACTAACATAGAGCTGCGTGTCTATTTTAAGAATCTTGTCGTAACGTTGTGGACAATTGTCGATTCAGGTTTGCCTGGTCCTCCGGGTGGCGTCCGCGTGGAAGAAATCGGAGACACGTCAGTAAAGCTGCGCTGGAGTCTGGGATCAGACCACCGCAGTCCTGTCATGCAACACGTTGTACAAACACGAGACTTTTATGCGCTGGACCCTGAGGACTGGAAAACTGCATCAACCTGTGAGTCCTATAGAGGGTGACAAAAACACATTTACGCACTGCAAACTAACAAGAACACTGTACATGTGGAATCTTAGTGCAGAATGTGGAAGTTATACAGGTTGAAATCTAAAGTTGGGAATATTGAAGGGCAACAAATATTTCCCTTTTCCCAGCTCCTGTGTTTTTGGATGGATCTGCGGAGTCGGCCACTGTGCTTGACCTGTACCCCTGGATGCAATATGAATTTCGTGTGTATGCTATCAATGAATTTGGGGCTGGAGAAAGCAGTCGCCCCTCCATTAAAATCAAGACGTGGGATGCCAGTGAGTTTTGTTTTTAAAGATCGCAACTTCCAAAAATGTAAAATTCAATACATTTTAAAAATTTTATTGATGTACAACATTCAGTATGATCAAAAGAAAACTGTTTGCATATTTGTTGATGAACTCTTTGCTAAGATTAACTTAAGTACAGACGCCTGTACTTAAGGGACATAAATTGTCACCAAGTCTTCTCTTGTCTCAGGGCCAACAGTAGCTCCTTCTGACGTCAATGGCCAAGTGGGAATAAGTGGAGAGCTAATTGTTACCTGGACTGTAGGTGTATATTTTTTACCTGTATAACGTTTCGATGAAGCCTCAGGAGGGGCCAATAACAGGTTTTTGTTGTGTCTTCATCCGCTGCAGCCTGTGAAACCTCAGTTCTTCTTTGGTAAAAAGTTTGGCTACGTTGTGGCTTTTAAGCAGCACGAGGATTACGAGTGGAAATGGGCGACCGTTGAGGATCCGGAGACTAGACGTTACGTCTACAAAGAAAGCATGACCCCAGACACAGAGATCCAGGTGAAAGTGAGCACCTTCAATAATAAAGGTGAAGGACCTTCAAGTCTCATCTCAGTGGTCTACTCCCCAAGACTTGGTGAGGCCTGAATCCTGTTTCTGCTGGTTTGGTGTTTGTATGTTTTTTTAAATACAGTATTCAGTTTTAATGAGCTACACTCTTCCTCATTTCTTCATCAGCACCAACCGAAGCTCCATTAGATGTTTACGCCCGACAAGTTACCTCCACTGAAGCTTTGGTTTGGTGGCTACCAGTTTACCAGGCACCACCAAACTGGGTTGACGGATACCAAGTGAGTCATGAGTTAATCTGCAGATCGTGTTCTAGATGATTTCTCTGGGAACTGAAGATATTAAAGATATTATCCCTTGTTCTCTTTTTCTGGTGTCCAGATTCGTTATTGGAGAAAGTACGATGATAATGAAGCGGCCGCCTGTCGAGTCCTAGTGCACAGAATGGTTAACCAAACGCGCCTGGAGAACATGCGGCCCGACTCTCACTATCTCATAGAGGTACGAGCGTTCAACGGAGCCGGGCTTGGACCTCCCAGCGAGCACTGTGAGATGTTCACCAGAAGACCACGTAAGATTTTTACTCTAGATTACTCCTGATTATGAATTTATGGTGGTCTTATATGGATGATACCTAATTTTCCTTTTCAAATGTATATAAATCCGTGTGTAATCTTTACCAGCTCCAAGTCGCCGTTTGAGAGTGTATAAATATGTGAGCTTCACACGTAAATGGCTCTATCTGTATTGGGATCACATTTATAATTACTGGAATGAGTCTTACGTGGAGGGCTACAAGGTGAGTCTGCTTTATTTATTTTGTACAATAAGAAAACTTTATTTCTGTGTTGAAATGGTCAGTAACTACAGTGTTTTTCAAACAGTAAATTACAGTGACAGAATTACAGAAGCTTGTATCTATAGCCTACTTGTAAAGAGTCAAGGTTAGAGAGAGCTTAAAGGCAGAGTAGGCAATTTCTTCCAGAAACATTTTTTGTCATGGTGGTTAAAAGAACCATAAGATGTTCATCCAATCATTGCATTCGGTCCAAACACAATGATAGGATGTCCTGCTTGCCTGTCAAACTATGTATGCGTAGTCTTATGTTTTCAAAGCTATCTTGCTATTGCTAGCCTCTCCGAAATGACCTACTCTATCTTAAGGTATTGAAAAATCTCCATTTGTGAAAAATCTCCATTTGTGAAAAATTGTTTCTCAGATTTTGTTCAGAAAGGAAGGTGAGAGATATGGAAAGCTCTACACCACAGGCAGACACTACATAGACTTCCCCATGCCAGAGACGGGAGATTACGTCATTGAGATCCGAGCTCGCTGTGAGGGAGGGGATGGACCTATATCACAAATCAGAGTACAAGGTGAATCCTTCATTTCACACCTCAGAAGTCAGAACAGGAAACGTTCTCAGAACGTTGGCTAATGTTCTCTGAAACTTCTATCAACGTTATCAAAAATGTTCCTGCAGTTACCTTGGCAGACCGTTTTTTTAAAGTTAATATGAGAAACGTTATTAAGTAGTGAGTGAAATATTTGAATAACTAAGCATTAACATTAAACAGTTAACAGTTTTTAACATTAAGTTTAAAAACTGCACATTTTGCATGTTTCTTGACCTTTCAAAATAGCTTTTTATTTTTTCGTTACTTAACGAAACGTTCTAACAATCTGAAATTGTTAGCTGGCTTTTGATTTCCATACATTTCCTATATGATAATGATGAATATAATAACAGACGAGTTTATGTCTGATACTGTGTTGTGTTGTATTGTTCAGGAAAAGCAGCTCTGAGTGCTGCATCTCTCAGCCTGGTCTGTCTGCTGCTGCTGGTCGTGGGCTGGATGAATCTGGGCCTTTAGGTCAAACTGAGTGTTGCACATCTTTATAAACAGCTCTAATATTGTATGTGTAGTACATTGCTTTGTAGGAGACAATTCTGGAATGGTTTTCATAGTGCAGAATAGACTGTTTAACTGTATTTTGTTTAACGTTTGATTTAGTTCAAGTCTCCCAAAAGCTGGTTGATCGCCGACTAAATAAAAAAAAGATTTTATGCCTTATACAATGGCCACAATCAACTAATGAAACCTTGTAAAATACATATATCAGCAGGGTGTGATGGATTGTTGATTTTCATATTCGGTTATTTAGAAATAAATTATATTGTTTGTATGTATTCACTACAGAACAGGTTGTGTTCGACATGTTTTCATATCAACTAGTCCACAATATTATTATCCAAAAGTGTTTGTATCTCAGCAAAACATATCACACATTCTCGATTGTTTATACGCTGTTTTGTTCATGTACAAATGTTTCCCAACGTATTTGTGTCAGCATGTTTGTTTTGTTTCATTATTTGAAGCATTTGCTTTGAGAATAAACACTGCAAAATGTGTTTGTATGCCAATAAATACGCCAGCCGTCACACGATTAAATTCAATGCTTCTCTAGCTTTTGTTATTCCGGTAAACATCGCCAAAACGAAGACTGGAAATTGCAGTCATGTTTTAACACCACATTGAAGTTTATATGGGTGAACAAAATATTTTTTGAGTAACTACACTGAGCAACTTGGCAGTCCGAGTTGAAGAAAGCATATCTGTACTGATTAAAAAAATACAAAATATAATAAAAATAAAATACAAAATATGTAATGTGTAACAAGGGGCGGGGCCTGCACGGCACTTCCGCCCTCTGCGTGGCGCCCTCTGACGTCAGTCAGTGGTAACACAAGCGACCGCGCAGGGGACGCCGGGATGTCAATTCACCGCTTTTATTTCTCCAGAAAAAACGCTTCAGCTACACGGATGACCATCTTAACTTAATCCTTAAAAACCAGATGAGCTGGAAACCGGAGTGAGTTCAGTCGCTTATCTCGCCGTTGTTTGCGAGAACAAAAGCGTTACGTCGTGTCATATGACGCGACGTCTGGCCGTGATGCCGGAAAATTGCCAGCAGATGTCAGCAAAACGCTGCCGGTAAACACTCACCAAAATATGTGGTTCATTATAAACGTATCAGAAACTGTATGAACAGATGAATGTGAATAAGGGAGCACAAATCATTCATCATCATCATCATCATCAGGCACTGGCAGAGGCAACTCTTGTGACCTTCCTCTCTTGTGATGATGATGATGATGATGATGATTATGCCTGCATGTTGTGTTCGACAACATCATTACCTGGAAAGGTTTGCGTCTTGTTGTGTTCATGCAGCACTTGAGTTGTGTGTTACAGTATGTTTTCAGATTATACATGCCGTCCACGTTCGTGTTATAGATGTATACGCTGCATGTCAACAGTTGTGTCTGTTTTCATTTTTCCCCCAGGAATCGTAATAGGAACATTGGAGACTAAATTGGTTCTTAAACATTTCTGAGAGCTCCGTTACGTCTCCTGAGCTGTGAAGGAATCTGAGCAATAATATTTTGCCGTAGGCTTGTATGTGCAGTTTGAATAACAGTGTGTGTTATTTGTGTCTGATTTCTGCTAGTATGTTATGAGAGTGTTTAACCGTAGAGTGAACAAACCTGCCTGATGATGAGCTACATACATCCATAGACATGGAGAGTGTCTGTCTGTCTGTCTGTCTGTCTGTCTCTTTCTTTGTGTGTGTGTCAAATGTTCCCCACAAGATATAATAATAATAAGGAAACAAGCGTATAAATCATACAGTGTGATCCTTTTTGAAAATCTAATAATTCAGAAGGGTTTCTGTGTTAGGTTTAGAGGTGGGGTTAGGGCATAGAATATACAGTTTGCACAGTATAAAAACTATGAAGTCTATGTAAGGTCAGTGTGTGCGTGTGTATGTATATAGTCTGTGAGTTGAGATATCTGCAGTATCTGTTTGCCTTCCTTTCTTCCTTCCAGAGTCAATTGGTATTGCTGTTAGTAACCAGCATTGTAATTGACCATACATATATACATAAACATCTCATCTGCATTTTTAATGGTGCTTTATTGGTGTCTCACCAATAAACAGTATTTATAGAGCTGTGACTAACAAGAGAGCGGAGCTAGAATCTAGGCAAACTAAGCATGCGATTGGCTTGCTTTTTCATCCTTCATCTTCTGGATGTCTTCTGTGTCTGTATTGATGTTTACAAATTCAGATCAGGCTGCGTATCTGTGCTTCATGTGGTCCAAGTTTCAGCAGCAAGTGTGTTGTATGCTATTTAGGGAAGCCATTATGGCAGAAAGAGAGTATACGATGTATTACTGGAGAATGGGAGTGTTGGTCAATAACTCTGGCCTGCCTTTTGCTTTGCGGGGAACATGTAAAACAGGGTGTATTAGCTCTGACAGCTGATCATACATCAGTACATGTGTGGCAGGGACTGTGGCAAAAAAGCAAGTGTTATCTAAGAAGTGCGCCACTGAATCTTTGAGTTGAGTGGGCTGTCTGCAAGGGCGCATATGCCTTTATAATGTATACAACTCTCATGGGCCAGTTTGATGTGACTTGTCATTCATAATACACACCAGAGCATTATGGTGCTTGTTGGGCCCCCTGTAGTTTTTTTTGGTTTGGCAGGGGGTGTCATATATGTCCGTAATTGCTTGTTACATAGACGTTTTTATTGAATTATTTGCACAGTAAACAAGTGTTACATGTTGTGTTTTCTTAAATTTAACATATCTCATTACAACTAACAGGGAAGGTTCTCAGAACGTTCTCTCAAAGTTATCAAAAACATTCTATATAATATATATTAAAAAACGTTGTTCTTAAGATTTTTAGTGGAAAGTTTCAAAAATGTTCTTCTAACCAAGCAATAGCAATGACATTAATACAACGTCAAAAAAACTGGACCTTAACGCAACAAGCTGTCAGATCTGAAAATGAAACCTTTGCAGAACCAAACGTGTCGTGTCAATTCATTTAGCTTGTGAGTCTAAGCCCTCCAGCATTGATCGATTGTGTTTTATAGGCCACAACAGAAGCACGCTTCCTTGACAGATAATGCCAAGGTTTATTTGCTTGGCTGCCAGCATTTGGCCTGCTTTGAGATCCTTTCTTTCTTTTGGCTTTCACCGCTGGTTTCTCATCCCCCACCACAACCATCTTGGCAAGATGAAGAGCAATCAACACCATCATCTCTCCGTTTAATTACGGATTACCCACAATTCTGAAATGACTTCTGAACCACTGATAATATCCAGCCCAGAGCATCAACAGCCAGGCTCGGATAATTTTCATTGAGCTCATCACCTGAGTTAAGACACAAATCTGCATCGAAATGCCAATTTCAGGAAATGTTCTCTAAAATCAAAGTTATCAAATAAGTTCTGGCAGCAACGTTAGTAGAACATATTTTTAACGTTATATTATATTTTCAGGATCTGATCTTTGAGAAGAATTAGACTATTTCTGTCTCATGTATTTTTTTATTACCCCTTTGGAATGATTAAGTTTGAATTTGACTGAAAATGACCATTTAATTTCAAGCCTGTGTTTTAATGTGAAGGTTTTTTGTGAGAATCGGCTAATTTATGCAGTCTTCTCTACCATATGTCACCTTATTAAGAGCCGCTCTGACAAAGAGAAGTATGAGGGGGGGACAGGAAGTCTCATCACTCTTCTAAAGTGACAGGAAACAAGATGACAGAACAGACAGTCTGAGAGCAGCTTGTGAGCGAGACAGAATGACAGAGATGTCACTCATATTCCTCTCTGAGCTTAAAGGGATAGTTCGCTCAGGAATGAAACCTCCATCATTTACTCACCCTCATGTCATTCCAAACATGTATGACTCTTTTGTCTCCAAAGAACGCAAAAGAAAATATTTTGAAGTACGTTGGTCACCAACAACACTGGCACCCATTGACTTACATTGTATGGACACAAAACTGCTGAGACATTTCTCAAAATATCTTCTTTTGTGTTCCACAGAAGAAATAAAGTCATACAGGTTTGGAATGACATGAGGTTGAGTAAATGATGGAAAACTGTCCTGTAAGTGTGTTTATGCAATGTGTGTGCATTACTGCTCTCAGAACAGTGTACTGTGTGCTCAACAGTTCTTTGTGACAACATGCCTTATGTAGTGGCATCCCAGCTAACAGGGACTGTTATCATAATGTTGGCTAATGTTCTTTAAACATTCTTTCCATTATCAAAAATGTTCTTGCAGTAAGGTTAGTATAACCTTTTTAACGTTGTTAATGTTGTTAGTGGAATGTTTATGTAAAATATCCTTATAACCCAGCACAATGTTTATGTCTTGTGGCTATACTTTTGAAACTGTGTTCAAAATGGCTTCATAGACTTCCATTGTAAACACATTATCCATTGTAGGCTTAATTATTTAGTCTCTGAATTGCATTTTAAATGGGTTAATGTGATGAGAAATCCTCCAGTTACCGAAATACACACGCAGCACACCTGTGAGGTGTGTATGTTAGCATCCCGTGTGTTGAATGTTGTGCATGTATTGGATATTACGTGGGAAATCTTAAACCTATCACCTGATTAACACGAATGCATTTTTAACGACCAGGCAGTCTCTATTGAATCTCATCTGCTGCTGAAGACATTATAATATGCCCAAAAAACTGCACTAATAAGCTGCGCTGTGGTAAGACCTGCCTTTCTCTCTCGGCTCTCCCATCAGCTCTGTCTATTGATGCTGGGTGTGACATCTCAGTGGTTCTCTTTGTTTGAAGACGAGACACTCAAAGGCAGTGTAGGTGTGCAGCCACACATGCATGTGCAGATACGAGTCAAAGAGAGAAAGATTATTAATTTTTAGTGATGGATCAATGAGATCCTGACTTTGATTTGAATCTTATTACTTCTGTTTCTTCAAACCTGCAGTTTCCCTCTCTCTCTCACACACACAAGCTACTAATTCATCATATAGGTTGGTTCCCTCTCCTTTTCTGAATAGGAGGAACTGCTCCAGGAACTCCTCACAGAAGGATTTAGCTGTAATTAGCTGCAGTCTTGACTGTCTGTTTCTTAAAAGCAGACAGCTCTCTCTGAGGACACAACTGTGGCTGAAGGTCTATTAGGAGGATGTGATTTGAGGCTGAAACACACAAATTAAGTTAAAGCAGCATTGTTTATCCATTATGTGACTAATTGTTTTGAGCTTTTAAAAGCAGTTGCTCGCTCAGTCTGGAGTCGCTTGAATCAGCTTACAGAGTTGATCAGAGACGCACAATTAGCAGTCTTGGCAATTAGGGCTTTGTTTTTAATGAACAAGCCTTTTCAGATCGAAGATTAATCGTTTTAGGCAGCGTAAGTTAACCCTGACCAGAAGTTTGTTTTGTAAGGTTGCCAATATTATTATACTGCCGTCTAAGTAACTTCTCTTCGGCCAGCTCGCATGTATCGTTAGATTAGCCAATCCCAGAATGCACTGCGACAGAGCTCTGTCCACACTTTGGTGGGGGGAAATATACAAACTGGGATAATTTTGTCTAAAACATCTTTTGTCTTTTTTTACAGGAACTGTTTATAAGGCTAGCTCATAATGTTTGACCCAGCTAACAGGTAACGTTCTCAGAACATTGGCTTTTTTAATTTATCAAAAATGTTCTTGCAGTAACGTTAGTAGAACTGTTTAATAGTTATATATCATAGATCAAAAACATTAGTTGTGGTTTAAAAATGTAATTGTGGCTATAATAATAACCAAGCAATAATGTTCATTTTAATATTGCAATAATGTTAATACATTGTCTGAAAAACTGGATGCTTTGAACGTTCCAAGAACTTTTAAAATAACATTATTGTTACATAATGGAAATGTTAGGGAAACGGTCTTACAACATAAAATCGTTTTCTGGAGATGGGGTTTAGTTGGATCAATGAATTAATCCAGTAAATCAACAGCCAGCTTTAGAGTATATAAAATTGCTTGTTTTTTGTTTGGATCATTGTGAACTAGCCTGGCACAGAACATCTACTGAATAACACTGTTTCTCCTCTGATATTAGGTTCATTTGTGACATGGGTGTAGTGTACACACATTTATTTTTAGAGAGCGTGATCTTGGGGCAACAATCTCTTCACCGTTTCATTGTTACACCAGCAGAGAGAAAAATTCTCTGTCGACCTGTTTGTCTGTTTATTGTGTGTATTTTTCACTGAGAGCATCAGGGAAGCCTCCAGAGATAGTGTGAAGCTTTATGAAGGATGTCCACGGTTCAAACAGAACACAAAAATAGCAGGAAATCGACCCCTGCGGAAAGATGGATGAGACCTAAGGGAAAAGATGAATGTTGAACAGAGTTAGCTAATCAAAAGCTGTGAGCTTTCTTCTGATCATATCTGTCATTACAGAGGTTCCTCACTATCTGTGCATTAAACACAACCCCCCATCCACCAAAAACACACTCTGTGTGTGTACAAACCCCCCACACGCTATGATGCCTTGTTAATGAGCGTTAAAATGTCATTTCCACAGTGATTCTGCCTGTAATGAATGAGAAATTCTCCATTTCACTAAGAAAAGAAAAAAACTCCCTGAATCTAATGAATCTAAAGTTTGTGTTTTAGGAACACCTGCTCTGCTTGAAGGAAGAATAATGATGTTTCTAAAAGCATCGTAATGGAATCTGGTTCTCTATAAGTCATGTTTTTTTTGCAATCTGTAACATTTAATTTTAGCCACAGGCAGCTGAAAGCATTAGCTATTCGTATTCTAGTATTCATGGTTGCATGGGTGATTTTTCCGGGTCGCAATCGTCAGCGAAATAGAGATGAATGTGGCAGTTCATGCTGGGATATTTTGGTTTTGCTAAGGGCTATGGAAGGGCTAACAGGTGTGTTTCTTTATAGTAAAGAGAAGAAAGCTGTTTGGAATGGGATGTTAGCATATATCTTGTGTAGTATACATTGTTAGTATACTGTCTACTTTAACAAGAATGTGAAACAGTATGAAACAATAAATGTTCATGTTAGTATGCAAAATTTAGCATGCAAAAGTGGCTGAGTGGCATAAAACAATTAATAAATAAATGTTACTTGTATCTTTAATTTTGCGAGTGGCATCCAGTTATCATCTCAGAAATAAAAATTGTCATTTATTTTTAACCTTATTTAGCATTAAAAAATGTTAGCTTTTGAAATCTGGTCAAAAATTTATCTAGTTCATTTGTCACTCTGCAAATGGAAGGTATCTGTTTCTGCACTGAAAGACAAATGAAAAAGACAGCAGATTCAAATAATCAATGATTTTGTATTATGGATAAGCTGAATGCACTATTCAGACATCTCATCATTTGAGAGTGAATGATTGTTTCTGGTTTTGTTGGAGTAGAACGGATTTTCTCAGTCTACAGTGCGCCTTCATCCAAGACTTTGGAGTGGAAGATGTTGAAGTACATCATTAACCTTAATGAGATGAGTTAATTGGACTTAATTAGTCCGGGAAAATGAGAGAGAGACCTGAGCTTCAGAATCTGAGCTGAGCTCTTACTATTAATGTCAGCCAAAGACTGTATAACACACAGTTAGCTGTGCAGGTTTATCTGATATATACATCAGGTTAAAATCTACATCAGTCATCAGCTGGACAATTACGGCCCCTCTAAACTCTGAAATAGTTTTCTTTTTATCTCTGCCATGATTGTTTTTATGAGGATGTAAAGCTGCCAGTATTATTTTAGACTGTGGACAGCTTGGGAATTTTAACATCTTTGTTTATACCGTATATCACTCCAAGATTATGGTAAAGGAGAAATGCATTATTTCAAATAATGTTTTATTTTATTGTTAGTTATGTAACTATGTGAATGTTACATGTGTATGTGTGTGTGTGTGTATTGTAATACGGTGTATATATGTATACGGCTGTAACTGAGTACACAAAGCATTTTTTGGCACAAAACCGTATTTATTCTGATGACAGTATTAAATTAAAAAGCTTAATTAAGCACACTGGCCTGACCTGGGGTGAGGTGACCTCATGGTGCCCGGGAACATTGCGTGGAGGTCACAAGGTCCATGTCAGACTAATTATGTCGGACAATGATACATTACTGTGTTTGCACTTTAATATAATGCCTATCTGTGACCTGTTGGAGATATATGGTACCGCTCGTAATAGACTGTGTGTATAATGTAATTGATTTCATTCATAAGGTTTAGAGGTAAGAGCCTGTTAATAAAATGCTTTATTGCATGTAAATACATGTTTTATAGCAATTGGGGCATGTTTTACATAATATGCAACACTCTTAAAGTAACATGCATACGCCCACCTCAGTTTTAATTGTCATCTATCCCTTCCTGCCACCTGAATACGCATAAGGATACAGATTGGGTGTGCGGATTATCCAGCGACCTTTGACCCTGGAGTGACCCAATAACACCCTGTAGGGAGTTAGGGGCAAGGCTGAATCTGCTCCAAAAAGGATGAGCATCTGGCCAAGCCCACCCGTTGTTTTCCAAGCCCCCAAGCACGACAAAGTCAAAATGAACTTTTAAAATAACTCATGAGTATTTATTGAGTGGGTGAATCTCATTAGAACCATTTCATTTATCAGTGTAAACACACACACTGAATCCAGTTCACTTTCTTTGTGAAATAGTGTCTGCTTTGTATGAAAATGATATTGCTAAGGGTCTTTGTGCAGATGTCTCTGGTTTAGGAAGCAAAACTCTCCATTTGATTACAGATCTCTGGAGGTACGAAAAGGTCACGTTTTAATCATTTTTTCAGTGCATTTTTTTGTTTTATTTGATGTACAAGCAAACCATAGCTGTTTTGTCAGTAAGCCAATTATCGGCACTCACAGACAGTTTATTTGTATCTTACAAACAGCTTAAAAATGCTAACCTAGCTAACAGGGAATGTTCTCAGAACATTCTGTAAAAGTTCTCTCAAAGTTATCCAAAACATTCTCAATATTAGCAGATTTTTTTAATGTTATGTATCATTTACCAAAACGTTATTCTTAAGTTAATAGTGAAGGGTTTTAAAAATATTACAGAATTAACAAAAGGCTTTCTTTGTGTAATATGTTAATGCAAGACTTCGAGCATTCCCTGTGTTAATGGATTGTGAATTGCCTGTCCTTCATTTTAATTGCTATGGGTTTGTTGTTTGTGTGTTTAATTAAAGCGGTTTCACTGAGCACATGCACTGTTAAAAGTCTGTTGTCTATTCTCAGGAGGCAATTCGGACAGCTCAGCTTTAGTCAAGACTAGCCATCAAACTAACCAGCTCTGAGGTCTTGTATTAAAACCAGTGCAGTCTTTTGGTCTGAGATTGATTGTTTTACTCTCTTCACCGCTCTGGGTTCTTTGAATAGGTTGAATAGATGTATATACACGTTATAGGTGTACACAGAAAAGTGTTGTTTATGTAGTGCTGAATGAGCAGCACAATTACAGTTGATAGGTCACGACTGAACAGTAGCTTGAGTTTCCTCTGTAAACACTTGCAACAATTTCCAGTTCAGAAATTCTCACAGCCTTCAGTGTAGCAGACAGAGTGATTGCCCACCATTCTCAGCTGAATGTTATTTGTCAAAAGATGAATTCTGGGCTGTATTGATTCAAGAAATATGTGTTCATCACTTGCATAATGGCCAAGCAGATAGATCAGCCCCACAGGTCAGATTTTAAACTCAAATCACATTTGTGTGCAATGTGAAGCTTCTTGATAAAATCCTTCGCTCTCCAGGGACAGTGTAAGGGTGCCAAAACAAAACCCAATATCGTAACTGCGGACTCCTCAATGTGCACTTTGATAGTTTTGTTGTTAGCCTGTTTTCCAAACAATTGATTTATCCATGATCCGGCGCTCTTCCGGGAGACAATCAGTGGACGGTGCTTGTTGGGAAATGGCCTCAAATTGCTCGGATACCAGCAGCATTCATATTCAGACACAACAGAGACGGCAATATAAGAACACATGCTAATCTTCAAAGAATCTTCAAAGAATATCAAGATACTAATGCATCGGACAAACTGTTTGATCCGAGCCAAACCAACTTTGTTGACTACATCAAAGTCACGATTCCGAGGTTTCCGATGACCTTTAAGCAATTTTCTTGTGTGTGTGTGTCTGTGCAAGAGCGTTTCGGAGAAATCCAATTTTAGATAATGAAGACAGTAATTGAAATTTATTCTGCCACTCCAGTTGGGACCTCCGTAATTTTCCCATCCTGTTGTAATAGATGTAGCTGCGTTCTTCATAGCCGGTTAAATTTACACCAGCAAAGTAACAATATCAAAGATGTTTACACCCTGATACTTCCTGTCTGTTTCAATTTGACATAAGCTGGAATTATCACGTGTAATGAGAGTAAGAATAAAGTAGGGATCCATTGTTTGCTGTAATCACATCTCATTAAAGCAGCTATATGTCTGTTTGGCCTCATCAGAGACCTGAATTCCTGAGAGTCTAATATTTTAATTAGGAGAGTCTTTGAAATGCTGCTTTTTCCTTTATATTTGAAGAGGTAATTAGATGTTGGAGCTCAGTGAATGATCGTAAAATCTCTTGCAGTTTCAAACATGCGGCAAAGGTTGCAAAGGTGGTTATTAGGTGGTTTGTGAATGAGCAGTAAGCCGAGACAAACCAGTCCAGAAATGAAGGAATTAAATTAGGTGAGGTTAAATCTTTGATAAAATTTGAAAAAACATCCAGAAACTGAAAATGCTGCACATGAGCGAGTACAGTTGTGTAGATCAGAAATCTGATGAAGAACAGCTCTGTGAGGTGCGAGAAACCACAAAAGTCAGCTTGATCTTACAGCTATTGTGAGGTTGCACACCTCATTGTTCACATGGGTTATATTTTGTCATCTGTAACCCATCTAAAGATCTGTACACACAGTAGGTACCTTGAACACTGTGTGTGTGTGTGTGGTTGGACATGAACTACCCAGCTCTCAGGGAACGCTCTCAGAACGTTGGCTAAAGTTCACATTTGTGTTACGTAATGGAAATATTACGGTTCTTACAACCCAGAATTGTAATAGGATGAATACTAGCTTCATTAAGATGGCTACTAAGCAAACTTTCTTACTTTTGTACTTTTGATGTTGTCCTGTGGACCAGACTTTATGCAGATGTCAAAAGCTGGATACACAAGGCTAGTCTATATGTGAAGAGTCTGTGAGACCATTTGGGTTAATTACACAGTTAAATGAGACAGCGTTTTGATTTCTCAAGCTCTCGAGTCTAATTCCCTGCTAAACCCCTGTGATAGTTTATGGCTGTTGATGGAAGCACTTTTGGTCCAAATTATAAACACTGAAATGGCCTGCTTCCTCCCAAATTACTGTTCACATTACCAAATGCTTTTTGTAATTAAAATATCCCCTGCAGTTTGTTTTGTCTTGCTGTTTGATCACTTTCCCTGAGGTTTTCAATGAGAGATTCTTTCATTACCTCATTATGAGTCCCATTATCATTTCTGTGGTGCTGTGGTCAGTTTATCCAGTGGATTGGAGTCACTGAACAGGAACTCAAGGGCAGATGAAGCAAGAGTTACTTGCCTTGGTTTGTGCGATTTACTTCAGCCCAGTGGCTTCCTATCGGCTTTATGGGAATTATTTTATATTGGGGGAATTTGCAATGTATTGCGCTCTAGGATTGCATGTTGTTTGCTTGCGCTATCCGCATGCACCCAGACGCAAATAATGCAGGCAAATGCTAATTATGCTAATGACAGCAGGCAAATGGCACTCAGTTTTTAGAATAAGGTGCAATCTATAAAGATTAACTTACTCTAAATGAGATGTCTCTGAATAAAATGACAATGGCTTAGTTTAAATGTCGCAATGCATTTAACTGTAAATTTATCGATTAGTGTGGTTAATGAATAAGACGCAGGTTTGTGTGCTGTAAGATAGCGGAAAAATGGTGCTATTGTTTGGCAAATTTCTTGTTCATTGTGTTTGTAAACATTGGTGTTCGTAAATGGATGAACACACAAGATGGAGCTCATTTGTAAGTCAATATATTACAGTGGCTTCCTGCTTCCTGTTAAGTGAACTGTTGCTGATGACACATGCATAATGATAACTGTCTCAATCACAACCAAATGAGAAGTAATCTCCACCTTAGATAAAGCAACTAATTTACAGCCTTTATTCTGCCATCTCTGGTTCAGTCAACCTCTCTACATGCTTTAAGAAGGATAAAAGCTCATCTATTCATTCATCCACGACCTGTGAAGACACAGCCCTATAGACATTTGTCACGCATCAGGCGTTGCCAGGTCTATTTTAAATAAACGCATTCATGCATTGTGTGATAGCAGCATGTATGAGAGCGCGGAGGCCACCGTCGCGTCTCCACAAACCGTTTCTGAGATAAATCTCACCTCTCCACTTCTCTGTCACCAACTCCGTCATACAGCAGGGTTGCTATGACAACCGCAACAAGGCTGGGGGAACAATTTTGAAGAGGGAGAGTGAAAGAAAAATTGTAACGACAAGCACTCAGGAAATGTAAATTTCCATGCAGGCGTCTTGCTTAGCTGTATTCGAAAATCGTTTTTCAACCTTGGAGATGGGTTGCTAGTTAAGGTAAAGCTCATGAAACGTCCTTCAAAGATTGCCTCTGCAGTTTATTTTGAAAAGCTTGAGACGAAAATTCACTTTCGTTCGGGTCGAGAGGCCGGCCGCTAATAAAGTCATTTTGTTTTATGGCGTTTGTTTGTTGCTTTTCCAATACAATGTGCAAAATCGCTCTTTCCCGGGCCAAACTAGCATAACAAAGTATTCATAAAACTCAGACATAAAGTGACATGATAATTGTACAAGACGTGGTTAATGGTTGATTCTAAAAAACACATTAAGGTGTAATATTTAATATCCAAAAAGGTTGTAATTTGTAATGTTAAGTGTCTCTGAAAAAGCATTAGCCTCTTTTCATAGCATCAAAACGCTGAGCACTACTTTTACGAGGACGTATTTTAACAATGTTGTTCAGGTCTGTTTTGTTCAGATTTCGAGTGTGCTGCTTTTATGTGATTATTTTTGAATGAGGAATAATTCCCCAGGGCCACACTCACATCTCCCCGCTGCTCTTTCTTCAGCTGCCACTGTCTGGGGCACAAAACCATTTCATAGGGTCTTCTCTGCAGTACTGTTTAGTTTTATTGAATGATTATGGCGCTTACCTTGAGGTTAGGTGTGTGTGTGTGTGTGTGTGTATTGGTGTGCAGTAGGTAAGGTTGCGTATAGGCCTTTAAGCTGATGGTATACCATACCGTGCGATTATCATATTGAAGATGGGCATCATCTCAACCTTCTCATTTTCTTGACCTCAGGTCAAGCCCCATTTAAAGTCATAGCCATGCATTTACCCAACAATTTTATTTATTTCCCTAACGTTTATATTAAGTAACTTAAACGTTAATTTGAATGTTCTAGGAACGTTCAAAACATCCAGTTCCTTAGACGTTGTATTACCACCATTGCTTGGTTATAAGGACGTTGTTCAAGCATTTTTTGAACTTAAAAAAAAATGTTTTAAACGTTTCACTAACAATTTAAGATTAACGTTTTTGATATATGTGATACATAACGTTAAAAAAGTCCTAATAACATTACTTTTTAGCAAAATCTTTTTTGATAATGCTAACCCTAACCATGTCACACGGTCCTTAACCATGAACCATCACTTCTGTCCCTGATGGTGCTAAAATTGTATCACAAATGTGTCAGAATAAGTCATTGTATCTCCTAAATGCTTCATCCCGTGGGAAACCAGGCCAGTAAAAGTTTTATTGGGCTGTTTAGTGCAGTAATGGGACACCCAGTAGTGTGTCTGGATTTGTTTGGATTGGTTCTATAGATCTGTTTTACCCACACGATCCAAAACCATTGCTTTTTCCTGGGCTGTGATGTTGAGTATTGGTCGAGAGTTTCGAATGAATTTAATGAGCACTAGAGCTTCTTAGCAGATTGAACCTTTGAAATCCAACACGTTCAGCTTAACGCACCTCCTGTTGTTTTACTTTCTCTCAGGAGAGACGCCACATGCCTCTCCAAGTTCCTGCTGAGCATGCATATTGCCGCCTCCTGCCTGGCTTCAACACTAGACCTCTTTTGTATGTAAATCCTTAGAGTGATAAAGCTGAGCTTTTAGAGGAAGGGTATGTCTTAAACAGCAATTTTATGTTGTATGTTTCCCTAGCGTTTTCATTACGTAACGGAAATGTTAAAAAGGTTATTTTGAAGGTTCTAGGAATGTCCCAAACGTCCAGTTTTTTAGACATTGTGTTAACGTTATTTCTTGGTTAAGATAATGTTATTCTAACATTTTTAAAATGTTCCACTATGTAAGGATACCATTTTTGATATATGATGTATAGTATAGTTCTACTTACATTACAACAAGAACCTTTTTGATAATGTTGAGAGAACTTTAAGAGAACATTAGCCAACATTCTGAGAATGTTCTGTGTTAGCAGGGAAGAAAGTGTCCAGAGAGAGGCATTGCAGGTGTCACCTTATCGCAGGAACAGATGCAGAGCGCCACCCCGGCCATTGAGATTGTGACCAGCTGCAACCATCAAGCCAGGCAGAAGTACATGTGAAGATCTGAATATCTCTGTGTGACAAATCTGACCCCAAACCCTCAGCTCTCTATGTTGGGTAAGAGTAGATTAGGCTGCTTAAATCCATAGAGTGCTGGCTGTTAACCAACACCTCCGCTAAAAGATCAGATTTACTGTGCTGAACAGGCCAAAGAAAGCATGAAAGGAAGATGACGGGACCAGAGAGAAAGTCTGTAAGATTTGTTTACTTGGGTTTTGGGTGGAGGCAATCCTTGGGTCATCATACACAGCAGTAATCGAGTTAAACACCTGTGCTTTTAAATAACAGCTGGCCAAGACTGTATGTAACCACACACATATTTACATACAGTATATGTGACAAGCTGTCAAACTGAGGAAATAACATACACATAGTTCACCAAGTTAAAATGTAGACCAACATTTACTAAACAAAGTATTTTTGAATACAAATATTATTGGATTTAAATAATAAATGAATTATTTCCTGAATGTACCTACATTTCTTCTGCATATAAAGCATTTATTTGGAACTGTTGCTTTTTTTGTGAGACGTCTCATTACTGTAATTAAAAGAAAAACCTTGTTCCCAGTGCATTACCCTAAAGCAAAAAGATGTTTAAGGTTAAGTAGTTACACATTAGGGTAGTATTATTGTATTTTAATGTACTGTATACTGATTTTAATACAACATGATTATTGGGTACTGATTTTAATACAACATGATTAAATATGATTATTACAACTATTATAGTAATGACAATAATCACTGACAATAAAGAGAATTACAAACATATTCCAAAGTAAAAAAAAAATCTAAATATTACAGCAAAATAAAGGAACCTTTATTTTCTTCATGCAAAACATAGTGTCTAATTTAGCAACTTACAAAAGCTTAACTGAATGTGTTCATCATGCTATTCACCACACACACTCCACACAGGGGGTGAAGTGGCTCATTTAAGACAATAAACGGAGGGCAAACACACAGCGACTGCAGACAGCTGGATATAAGGAACCTGACACCAACCGGACGGCCAACTAATCAGGAGAGAGAGATAGAGATGAGTTTAAAAGAGCGAGTGGAGAAAAAGATAGAGAGACACAGGCCAAGGGCATTAGTTTACCATTGCCCTGCTGTTCAAATGAAACTGAAGCTGTCACGGCCATGGTGAGCGGTTTATTTCAGTTCCTAATGGAAGGCAACTCACGTTTGGCACAGATGCTATTTGGCTGTTAAGGGGCCCTCCTGTGCTGTTTCAAATTCGACCACCTGAGGGTGGAAACCAAAGGGGGCATTGGGGAAAAGCCCCATAATGCTTTTTATGAGAACTGCTCTATAGTGGTGGAACGTCAAACATGGAACGAGGCTCCAGCAGTGTGCGTGTTTGTGGGTTATCGTTCCCTAGAGCCTCTGCTGGAGATGTCTGTGGACACCAGGTTGCGTCTGTGTACTGAGGGTGTTGCAGCCGATATATAAATGTACTAAGAATATTAGGACATATTCCAAGAATTTTTGAGTTTGTTCCCACACACACATTTTTTGGGGGGTTATAATCGTTATATATTTTTAGAGCTTTGTTGTAATTGGCCGCGGTGTGGAAAAAACTTGGTGGTAAGTGTTCAGACTACTGTTTGAATGTTAATTCAACTAATTAATATTCACAAGACCCCCTTTGGGTTGTTCCTGTGCCCCTGCCTTAGGCTGCTTCCTAAAAGCTTTACAGACAGCATACCGAGGCAGGAAGGCATGATGGCACATTCAGATCCAATGTTTGCATCATATGCTGTCTACTGAGACACCAGGTTTTGGAGGCAGAATAGATATGCATGTGTCCTTCATGGGTTATGGCATCCCACAATCCTGTGCGTGTGGTTTGATGATTGATGGAAGGGATAAAATGATGTCTCATGGAGCAGCTGAAGGGAATGCATTTTTTCAGTTTATAACTCTATTGAGAAACAAGCTTTTAAGTCATAAAATATTTGATTGGTTGTGTCTAAAGCTCACTTGAAACTGTTGTAGACCATTAAGCATGACGTGATGGTCTTTTGGAAGGCTGAAGTCTGTTTGCTTATGAGGAACCAAAACAGACACAAAACAGCGCCTGTGAGGTCACTGTCTGCCTGTACAGTGAGTCTGCAGCCTTTGGTTTCAGATAAGTTTCAGTCTGTCAGTCTGAACTGATCTGAGGTCAGAATGTCAGTGAGATTGGTTGTACTGAGACACATATCAAAGGTGCCGCGGGATGCGTTTGAGTCAATGTTGGCTTGCTTGATGCCTTTAGATTAATTTAAAGAGCTGTAATTTAATTTTTGCCGGATTTAGGGCATCATTGGCAGTTGGAAGCTCTTACTCTGAAACAACTGTCCAAAAAAATGCACCAGCACTTCTGTGTATTCCCTGAGTTAATGACTTTAAGCACACTGACCCATGACTCCATATGACGGAGTGTTTCGTTCATTAAAAATGATGTTCTGATTTTGTTTTAAGTGTGAGATTAAACGTTGGCTTGAGGTTGCTGCCACTTGAGAATTAAACAATATGCATATGTGCTTTGTGTCACAACGTTTTATTTAAAAATGTTTTTAATAATTCTGTTAATAAAATTTAGCTCTCTTAGATAAAATACTGATATTTGATCAGTTTTGGCATGTTGTTATAATTAAGATTAATTTTGTTTATTTGTGTGTTTCTTCTGTATATCCTTGATTTTAGTATTTCGACACTTTGACGTGTCGGCATTATGATTGTTTTTATGTTTCTACGCCTCAGCCTGGGCACTAACAACAGATCTGGTGTTTTTAGTCCAATTAATGATTCATAAGTTTAAATAATTAATATGTTTTGGTCTTTGGGATCCATGGCGCATTAGCCCTCATTCAGTCCGTTAGCTACATTCAGTCAGCACCTGTTAGTTCTGCGTATTAGTTTAATCTGCATTTTTGTGTTTGCGTGTGATGTGAATGTTCATAGTAAGTTGTTCACATGCATCAACATCTTGAGCACCAAATGAGAGCCTTGAATAGCGTTTAATAATACATACTGTGTATCAGTTACGTAACGTTTCAGCGTCTTTTTTGGTTTTCCTAACGGTGGGTAAAGGCCACCGTAAGTAATAGATACAGACGTTTGTGAAATTTACAGGACCGTGTAGTTCAGTTATTATTTACAAACAAATTATTTACAAACCCAAACCCCTATGATTTTTCTTGTTCTTTTTTTTAATTTTTTACTTTGCTCTTCTCTTAGCTTATAAAATTCAACAAATGTGGTTGTGCTTTATAATAATTCTTTTTAAAACTTTTACTTTTGTACCCTTTGTGTTCTGTTAAAAAAAAGGCTTACATGGCTAATTTAATTAACTCCATTGGTTTGTCATTTTAACATGCAAACTTTAAGGAGAAGTTGACGTCTCAGAAGATATCTTCTGAGAAGGGCCAGATGGTGATGTTGAAGAATCTGCTGGATATTGAATCTGAGAGCTGATGACTCAACTGAAGTGTGTGGAGGCCTCCTGTGAAGGCTCTTTTACATCCAACGGAACAGAGCCGAGAGTCTCAAGGTGTCTGAACGGTGCATGAAAGATCACATTTCCCCTCCTGCCGTAAGTGCACTGAAAAAGTAGAAGTATGAATACTAATCATAACCAATTGACACAGAGCCCTTGACTTTGTTTTGACTGTAGATAACTTCAGATTTTGATGTAATAATCAAAATGCCGTAGGCTTGTAACCACCCTGGGAGTTAACCCTGCTTACAATTTTAGGTTGTAAGAATGTTTTTTTAAAAAGTTTTCATTAAATAAAAACATTACAATTGTTATTTTGAAAGTTTTAGGAACTTTTAAAACGTCCAGTTTTTTAGATGTTATTAATAACACTATTAGTATTAATATTATTGCTTGGTTATGTGAACATACTTCAAAAATATTTTTTCATTCTGTAGCTTTACTCTAAAACGTTACAATAACTATAACTAACTACTATGTAATTTTTTTGATATACTGTGATATGCTGTGTTTTTATCTTTCAGAGAATATTCAGATCAGTGAGGATTTTAACGGTTCTGTTGAATATTGATCAGTTTCTGACAGCAGCCCATTTATTAAAAATGTAGGTTTGGTTTATAGGGTGATGGACTGTAAAGTATTTGAAAAAAACCTTTAAACATCTTTTTCTGCTTCCAGGCCGTTTGGAGATTTAGACTTGAAGATAAAAGGACAGAGATGTTGGGTATCTCCAGACCTGTGCTGTGGAGGCCTGGAGAGAGCCATGTTTGGAAAAAAGGAGCTCCAGTTGGGCCAGAGTTGGCTCAGATTCTTTTCAGACGTTTTCAGAGTGAAATTAAAGCTCTGCGAATCGGATTATTGGTTCCCCAGAGAGCTGTCTCGCTGCCAGCAGACGACTGCCTCTACTGTACGCTGTTATCACCACCCGTCTCTCTTTCTCTTTTTCTCACTGTTACTCAGGAAACTAATTTCAGGGCAATCAATAACAGTCTGTGTCTTTCCTTGTTTCCTTTGCAAATTTACTGGGCCATTGTCTTTCAATAAGCCACCAACACAAATCTAATTTATCTGCCATTGACACTTCAGGACAAATATAACAGTGTATTATTGACTCTGTGTTCATAACAGTGTTCATCTCTCCAATCTGTTTATACCTCTGTGAGTACTTACTGATAAATTGAGGGTACCGTACAGGTCTACTGCTTAATTGTGTGTTTTGGGTGGGATTATATTTACTATATGCCTAAAAATAATATTTTATTAACCGTTGACAAGGGTATCAATTGATTATTAAAATTGACCAAAGTTAGATCGCTTGATTGATCTCAGATTGGTCAAAAAATTCACTAATTGCATCCTTGAAATATTGCATACGCTCTGCTTTCAGCACAACAACCAAAACAAATACTTCTAAACCGCATAAATAAGCCAATGATTAAATAAGTGTTTATAAGTATTAAGGCACAATATTTATTGTTGTGCTTATTGCATAAATCTTGCACTTATCACCTTTTCTAATGGATTGAGATAAATCACAACACCTTCTACGCACCATCTTTATGAATAACCAATAGATGCTCATTACTATTCATGAGCTAGAGTAGGTGTATTCATGTGCGCTGAGCCGTAGATAGTGAGATAGTGAGAGAGAGCGAGATGGGTGAGCGAGGGACGGGGGTGTGTCTCTATGAAGAGGGGTTAGTACAGAGCGTGTATGTGACTGCTAGTGTGGATGAGAGAGCAGCAGTGAGATAGAGGTGTATGAGACATCCTACACATGCACACTCATTCACAAGGAATTCTGCTACACCACACAGGCCGGTCAGCGCTTGGTTTCTACGCAAAGACGACGGGGTGAGACATACCCACTGATGAGAGACACTACTCCACATCTGAGGGAGATCCCTGGTGTGTGCGTGCACTGCTGCCGGAGAGCTGCGGGGGGACCCAAAACAGCACGATGGGCTGTAACCTGTGTGCGCTGCAGAAGAGAGAGGAACATTACAAACTGCTGTACGAAATCGCACAGGTGAGTCGAGCTGGAACCCAAATACCGTGAGATCAAGAGACATGAGATGAGATGAAATCACAAGTTTCCTGCAATATCTTCTCTCATCTCTAGAAAACGGTTACATTTAACAAACACTTCAATTTGTAATTCAAAGTAATTTGTAAATGTGAATATAAACACACGTATTGAGTTAGTAAATGTATTTGTAGCCCTATCAGTGCTACAAATAGTGATTAGAAATACTATTGTAAAATACTAAATACTAATGTATTTTAAAGGTGTCTTTTAAAGAAGTTCAGTTCTTTGGAAGTTTTCACGGTCGTTGTGATGAACTTCTCAAAGATACTGAGGACTTAAATGGAAACATTTATGATATATCAAAGGAAGATTTGCAGCACGGCTGTATTAATTAATATAGATGCATAATGTTATAAAGGATGCTCGCAGGTAGAACAAGGAGAATCATGGGATCACATACATCGGCAGCTTACCTGTTTGGTTAAGAGAAAGTGAGGGTGAGGAGCAAGATGAAGGAGGTTAGCTTTGGTTGTATACTGCAGAATAATAATAACAACAAAAGTATATATTCAAAGCTAAACTATAGATTGCACAGGTAGATTCAGGCTTTTGCTTTTAGTGATGTACTGGACACTGATGAAAGATCAGTTTCAGTAGGAGTGATGCTGATGAGGCTGATCTCAGACCAGTTTAACGCTTGGAGGTCAAACCCCAGGCATGACAAAGAATATTTTCATGTAGTTCTGATCACAGCCTCATTAAACTGTTGACCACAACGGCTTTGGTTTCTAATTAGATGTTAAAACGTGTCTTTTGTCTGTGTGAACGCCAGTCTGGAAGATTATCTCTGTCGGTTGCTGGCGTGAGGTGACAGGAGTTTAAACTCCACTGATTTTAAACAGCAGGGTTGTGATAGGAGTCCCTCAATCAGGTTTAAGCCCAGCCTCACACTTGCAGTCAATGGTGTGTTACTGCATGCTATTGTGAGATATTAGCTGAAGTAAAAAGCAACTGGCAGCGTTTTGGTGAACTACTGCTTTGACATCCTGATATTTGGCGGGTTGCAGTTAGCCTAAATGACACAAGCAACTTTGTATCCATGTCACACGTTGGTCCCTTTGGTGTAGTTCGGTTTGAGCTCCAGTCAGCCAGCAATAGAAACAGAGAAGGCAAGAAAGATGAAATGCAGTTTCGATCAAAGGGCAAGGAACAAATGCAACGTCTTCAGGAAGGATAAAGGCACTACGGGGTTGAAAGCAAGTGAATTCTCAGCAGAGCAAAATCCCAGGCTGATACGGAAAGTGTGTCAAGGAGTCGTTGCCTCGGATTTCCCCATGTCTGTTTTTTGCCAATTTAAATATTCGCACTTCTGTGTTTTCGAGAAGGAATCAAAGAATATTTGTGGGCAAGAGGAGCAGGCACATGTGGTGTATGACAACAATAACACACACATATAAACACAGACACAAACACATGCCCGCACACAGCAATTTCACAAGCTCTGATGATTTTGACACTATTCCTGGCAGCACAACCCTTTTAGCCCGGGTGGTCTGTGAGATTTATGAGTTGAGTGCTACTGTTTACCCCTCTGCCGGCACACCATGGAAATGTTCTTTCTTTGTTACCTACATTACAAAGACATCCCGGTCTCTCTCTCTCTGACTGTGTTTATGTTCAGTCAGCTGTGACACGTTTTAGACACGTTTTAGATCTCTGCTCAGTCTAAGCTTCACTTTGGCTTGATCCCTTAGTATCCCACCATATTAGTATAAGGTGATTGAAGGCTGTTTACGTAAGCGGCACTGAGATCCAGAGTCCCAAGACAGCCATGCAGTTTACTGCCTTGATCAGGAGTCTGTATGTGGACACATGCTGTGCCTGTGGATCAAATACACATTTTCACCACCCGTCGTTGCTCCATATTGTGATATATTGTATGCTAAGAAATAAATTTCAAAGATGTTTCCAAGCAGCTCTTTAAAGCTGGAGTGTGTCTTTTTTTCTTCGCTAACATATTTGTCTTGTCCCGGCTTAATATTCAGACACAAAAATAAATGCTTGTAAGTTGATTTTCCAAGTGTAAACACTGTACTCTGTGGGGTTATTAAACATTGCTCTGTTTATTTGAATATTCCAACCAGCCCAACACAGCACAATTTGCTTAACCAACAATGTGTATGTGTTTACTGTTTTTTATACTAAGCTGATTTGTATAATTCATAGGACATTGTTGCACATGTAAATGCATTATTTTTGCAGTTTGGTATAACGCTCTTTAGCTTTAATTCAAAGTCACTTTAACAGAACTGAAAATGATTTGGAATTTACCTTTAAACTACTTACATACTCTGTCAGAAAATCCGCTCCAAACTCTCTTGATTAAATGTTGAATTAACTTAGGCTGGCATTGAGTTGCAGTGTTTTTTTCCACTTTGGGCATCTGCCAGCTTACCTCTGCGCACCCTACGATGGCCATCAAGGTTCAGACAGGAAGCGCCAGTCCCATGAGCACTAACTAGCCATATGGAACTGGATGTGAGCAACTGAACCGGGCAGTCAGTGTATCACGGCCTTCAAGTTTAATGGACGTCCAGATGGAGGACAACCTTTAGAGAGGCTTGCCAAAAGGAACTGGCTGTTGTGTGTGTGGATGCTGGATGCCTGAACCAAGATCTCGCTTACTGGCATCGTCACAGCTGGTCCATGTCCTCTGTCCATCACTGGGAATGTACTCATCTGTCTTCTTCTCCCGAAACATTTCTTTAAATGATGCGCCTTGCTGATGAATCGCGATCTGTGTAGAACAACATATAGAGAGAGTGTGTACAGAGAAGCTTCTAGTGTTGATGGATCTTCTGACCATATTGGATGTCTGATGAATAGCTCAGGCCCTGGTGATTATATAAGCAGACACTGCCAGCTTCAGCCCCAGTGAAGCACATGCGTATGTTTAAAATCTCATTTAAAACTCATCTTTTGTCTTCTGTGTGTATTGAACCCTTGCATGATTATTGCTAAAAATTGGCACCCCTCTTTCAGCCACTCGTGGTCCAGGCGATTTTCTAATTTTGTGAAATGACAGGTGTGGAGTTCATCTTTTTCTCCTGATATGGGAGGAGACCTTATCTGGACCTCCTGTCTCATATGGTATATATGGTAATTTATGTAAATATTGCATTTGGTTTAAGATAGCCTCAGCTTAAAAAAGCTCACATAGACCAATTTATCACATTGCTACATTTGTTCCTTAATTTTTTTCTGCGATTAGTTCATAGTATCTGCAAATTAATATTAATAATTAATATTATCAATGATATTGTTTAACTGGATTACATTTGGTCAATATATGAATGCGCTGAATCAAATGTTATTTACTGTATAAAGTGTTCCCGTAGCTCAATGGGTAGGGCACAGTTTGCAACATCAAGGTCATGGGTTCAACTCCCAAGAAACATGCAAGCTGATAAAATGCATACCTCAAATGCACCGTTAGTCGGTAGGATACAAGCATCTACCAAATGCATAAATGTAATGTAAATGTTAATATTTATTATTTATATGCCATTGGCAGTTATATTTCCCTGCAGGGTCATTGCTATTACTGGAATCAGAACCCTGTCTGTACTGCTCAGGTTTCATTGAATTTTACACTTCCATCTCATCCAGTTTCTGTATGACAGTCTCTCGAGTGAAATTAAGATGTGACCTTTTCTTTTTTTGCGTTATTTCATTTTTAAAAAGCGCAGACTTGACCTTTACATTCATATAGACAATTCACTTGAGCAGCCAGAATCTATACCTGCTCTTCATTCTAATTTTCTGCATATACCCCCTGTGTGCCTACACTAGCCATGCAGAAATGCACCCTGTGTCTGCCTATGTGTACTGTGAAGTAATTATTGCATTGGTGCATGTGTTACATGACTTTAATCCTTAAATAGGTCATATTGTACATTTGGCCCCTTTTAAGCATTTTTCCCATATAAAATCCATGCTTCACACTGTAGCATATCACAGTGGGACTGTGTCTAAATATTATATAGGCAATGGTGTGTAACTGTGAGCCGTCTTATTTCAAATAAAAAACATGAACATGAGATGTTTTTTTGCAGGTGGACAAGAGAGAGAGATGAAAGATAGACAGACAGACAGACAGACAGATATATATTTAAACAGATACACAGATAGATAGACAGACAGACATAGAGATAGGGACAAATAGAATCAGACAGACAGACAAATAGATAGATAGATTATGGATAGTTATGGAGTTTGGTCTGTCTTCATCATGCAATCCTCTGTGAGTTGCCCCACTTGCCAGGCTGATTACAGCTTCATCACACATGGGTGAATGATAAACAAGGCACTGAATCTACATACTGCAGTTCATTTGACTTAATGAGCAGAAGTAGGGCGACATAAGATGAATTATTTAAATGAATTAATAGTATTTCAAAATCTGGTGTGAACATTTTACGGTACCATTATTGGATTGTATCTTTTTAAATTAAGCTATTTTTAGATGTAGCCTAGATTGTTTTTGTGTTGATTAGTTTTATATTGATTGGATCTATATATTGCAGGGTTTATAAAGCACCAGAGCATTGTGGACTGATCCATTTGTAATTAACACACAATTAGCAGGTACATAAGTCTGGATGACAGTCCTTAATATCCCATCTGGCCAGGCACCTAGGGAGGAAATAACTTCTGCATTGGGCATCTGCTGCTGTATCTAGGCGAACTGGGGTTCGAGAGCTCTTCAGATGTATTTGCTTAATTTATGGATTGTACGTGTGCTGCATGTGCAATATTACAAAATCTGTGTGTATTGTAGTTCCGCACAATAGCACAGTTACTTGGCAAAACTGTTATGCAGACCAAATGATGAAGCTTCTTTATGTAAGTGTACGGTGCAAAAATGGATCTCAGTGTGTCTGCGTCTGGGTGGCAAAACATAAGGATGATACCCAACCCCCACCTCTCTCTCTCTCTTTTCTTTTGTTTTCTGGAAAGGTGAGACACGCTCTATTTAAGAACAGTGAGAAATCAGTGAGCAGAAGGCTGGGAAATTGTGGGTCACTAAAAATGTAGCAGTTATCAGGGCTAACAGGGGTGTGTTTGTTTCTGTGTGTATGCACTTGTAAATACACTACAAGGCCAAAAATATGACACCCAAACAACACAACCAATTAAATTTAAAACCCTGGGCATTAATAGGAAGTTAGTACCTTTTGCTGCTTTCACTCACCTGGGAAAACTTTCCTGTAGATGTTAAAACATTGGGAGATACAACTGAGATCTTTTGTTGTACTTTACTGTAAGTTCTACTGTAAAATATGAAAGTAAAATTGTTTAAGGCAGATCTTCTGTCTTGCATCTGTCTATGGCAGATAAGTCTGGAGAAATTGTACCTTTCATCAGTAACACACACACATACACTTTTAAAGAGGTCACTGCTCTTGTCTGTTCCTCTTGGCTGGCCCCGGACCCCTGGGTGAGTGTCAGTCTGTCAGAGAGACACAAACTGGCCTGGGTCGTTTCCTCTGAGTCTGACACCAATATATTATGACATCCTTTATTCAACCACAATACTAAGCTGATATCCCTAAAACATTTTTTGCATGTTTCTCTGTGAACTTCAGACCTGTTTGTTGCGTCTTGATTTTTATTTGATACGGCGACAACATTAAACTTGTGTTGGCTTTTTAGCATGCTTGAAAAGTCATTAGTGGTTCTCTGAGGTCTTTGTGTCGGCCGCTTGCGTATTAAGTATCAGACGACCCATCTGTGATGTACAAAGTAGTGTCTCCAATCCGTAACCAGATCTGCTTCTTGAAACATCAGTGGGGTTTAGCAGATCTTTTCTGAGAAATGAGTAATTCGATGTCTTGTTGCTTTATGTTTTGTGTCATGGAAAAATGAGACCGCGATTAGTTATCAACAGGGAAGTTGTCACAAGAGCTATGTTCAGTTAATGTAGGTTTAAGACAAAAGTCCAACTACTTATGAATGTGTGCAGTGATTTGTGTATACTAATTCAAATAATGTTTGTGAATTCTATGCAAAATATTCATAATATTCAAATTCCATTAGCATATTTTTGCTATGGCCATTGGGTAAACAAACACAAGCATAATTAAACCACGCTAGCTTACATATTTATGAAAGAAGATTATACCCCAAAAACAGAACTGTGTACTCGGGTCAGTGGTGTATTTTATGAGTGTCAGGTCGGGGGAAGTTGTCACGTGCTTTAAACATTACATTTGCATGTATGCGTTTAGCCGTTCCTTTTTTCTAATACATTCATATACATATACATTCGTATAAATACATGGTATATATGCTTTAATCAACCATTGCTAGCACGATGCTGTACCAGTTAAGCTATATTCAATATGCTTTCCAAAAATAAATAAAAAAATATTAAGTGTGACAACTAGCCCCGGTCTTTCTTTTCTATGTAATACTATTAGTCTTTCTATTCTGCTCATTGAAATCCTGTCACATTTCTGCTAATAAGCCAATTATGACCAATTCATATTTTAAGTCATCCGTAGAGCGACTGTGAACACGGATGTTGACTGACTGTCGACAGGCTGAATGGAGCTAAATTGCACTTAAAAAAACCAGATTGAGGCAGAGACGATCTTAAAGCGGGCGTGTGTTTTTCATTCTCATCTTCTCTTGAAGAGTGCTCAGGTGTGAAGGACTCTGTTAGTTTTACTGTCTAGATTCTATAGGAGTGAAATCCAACCACACATACGTGGAATACGTTAATTGCTGTGTGACAGGAAGATCCAGGAATTACACACACATTCAGAGAAAAATATGAATTTCACGGCTGGTAGCTCATTATAGAGATGTCATAATTTAATTTTAATCTATCTTTCACACTTGAAAACATCTTACCTGGTTTTGCTGGGAGATTTCAGAGGTTTGCATGATGCTTGGCTGAATATTTAGGCTAATCAGAATTTGGGGCTTCGGGTTCGAGTGGGAGCAGATGTCATTTTTGGCTGTCTGGTGGCGGTCGCATGTGCCACACCTGTAGTGGTGCATTAACTGCACACAGAGCATGACCGGCGCATGCCAGCCCATGCTTGACTGCCAGATGCATTCATCAGTATTTGAATCCACAAAGGATGTGGCATAAAAGAATCGCAGAAAATAATTATCAGTGAGAGATTTTAATGAGGTGTTTTTTGTGTGGAGGTGTGCAACAACACTTTTGTTTTTTAGATGTAAAAAAATTATTAATAACATTCATTTCCATAAGCTTTTCTATGTATTTATGGTAATTATATTTAAGCATTTGGATGACGTTTTTATCCTAAACAACTTGAGGTACACATTTAATCAGTATGTGTTCTCCTGGGATTCAAACCCATGTCTTTGTGTTGCAAACACCATTCTATACCATCCGAGTATCAGCTTCTGTTGTTTTTCACTCCAAAGTTTGTTGGCTTTTAAATGTGTCACTGTGTGCCATAACCAGGCACAGCAGGAAAAACAGACAATAATGTTACAACAAATGTAAAACAAACAATAATAAATGTTCTAAGTTTTTATTTTAATTCAATTAATCTGTCAAACACCTCAAGTTTTTGCAATAAACACATTTGCTTGCTTGCTCTCTCTCTCACACATCACACAGACTCCAGTTTCTGTTTCCTGACCTTCTTCTTGTCTCACATACCCTCACATGCCCATTGGTAAGACTCAAATTCTCCATTTAGTTTGATATTTGTTTGCAAAATCAGGATCTTTCCATGAAGCCTCTGAACCTGTTTAAATACACATATGCCTGTTCAGGAATCCCCACTTTAGAAAAGACTTCATCAAAGTCATTAAGAAAGCTTGGTGGGGCAGCTCCCACCAGAGAAATCAGATGGAATAATGAAGCATACACACTGAAACCATTAATCATGCCCAGATCTGTCTCTACTGCCCTCTCCTCAGCCCAACTGCAGTGCCCATAACTCTTCTCATCTTGCTTGACTGATTTCATAGGCATGTTAAAGCAGAGGCACATTTGTGTCGCCCTTCAGGCACAATCTGTAGTTTCAATATCGGGTCAAGCGAACGTCAGGGCGAACGTCAGGGCGAACGAAAAAGGTACGTCCTGATCTTTAGGTAACTTGTTTGTATTGTTGTATAGTCTTGCATTATTGTACGTTTACTATGATTAATGTTGGCATGGACCGCAGCATTTCTGCTTTGACATTTTTTGGTGAACTTTGAGGTCGAGTTTAGCCGTGCGGTCCAACAAGTAACGAAATTGGTTTTGGTCCAGTATTTTTGTTCAGTAAGGATCAATGGCTTTGAAGGCCTCTGGATTTAAAGCTCCAAAAAGCTCTTGATTAAATCCAGTAGTGACCAATGAAAGGAACAAGACCCTGTGTGACATGTAGCGTTTAGGCTGACATAAAACTAGGATGGGCAACATATAGCAGAACAAACCTACAGAGAAGAGATCTTTTGTTCTTATCAAAACATTTTTGAAGCAGAAGTTTCATGCCAGTTTTTGAGGGCGTGTGCTCCATATGACTTTGAGCCTTCCAAAAAATGTCTTTGTTCAAGTTACATGGCATAATTGTAGGTTAGATTCAACACACAATTCATTTGCGTATTCGAACGCGTATTTGAGGAGCACTCGAATCAGGTTATTGTTGCTGGCACTGAAGATGAGGCTTAATAAATGTTTTGTTGATGCGGTTTGTCATAACCCGTGTCATCCTCGGCTGAGTCCCGCTGAAAGACTCATTAATTTGACATACACAGACAAAAACACAACGCTCTGTGATATATGTGCCTGTTATTTCAAATGCGTTGTTTATTTTTATCCCAAAACAGAGAAGAAAGAATGGATTACTTGGTGGCTCAAAGTGGGGCTGGTTCTAATTGAGAACTTAATAATGTTTTGATGGGAACATACGTTCTAGCTACCTGGAAATCCACAAATATCCTGGTGCCTTATTGGTTGTAGATTCGTCAAAACTGACAGTTATTGCTGTGTCCTTAAAGACAAACTTATATTTAATGTAAACACATATCAATTTCTAAGATAATAATGATGCCGGGAGTATTTAATGTCTGTGGTGACAGTGTGCAGTCACAGATTCCAGTGTGGGAAGGTGATATGTGTGGGTGGTTGGCTGTATTTGCAGGTGCTTGCACATGTTAGGTGTTAAACCCTGCAATAATGCCATAGAATGATTTATATTTAGAATCATATTATATTTAAAAGAGAAGTGTGATTTATATACCATGGTAACCAAAACTACATATTTACAAAACTACATCACTACATGAGTTACAAAAATCATGACGTTGTCCTGAACATTCCCCCTGTCTTCCATTGGTCGACAAACAGGTGACCCTTGGACAGGTTACTCTTGGGCAGGCCAGGGTATTGAGTGCCACTGAGCCAAGGTTAAACTGGAGCAGCAAAAATAATTTTCACATTCAAATAATTGTATATATCAGTTATTAATATTATACTAAAACCACATTTATGATGTTGGATAATGTGTGTGAAAGGGATATAGTCTGATTTTTAATAATTATGTCAAGTTATTATCATAAGTGATTTGTTTGTTTGGATGGTTTGTTTGTAATTTGTTTACTGTGCTTAGGTTAGATATGTGTAATGAGACAAAACCCATTATAGTGCTATAAATAAATAACAGATTGCACCAAATTTCAGAATCTTTCTCTCTCTCTCTCTATCTTTCTCTCTCTCTCTCTCTCTCTCTCTCTCACTCTCTATCTTTCTCTCTCTCTCTCTCTCTCTCTCACTAAGTCATGAATTTTGTTAAATTGCCTAATTGCTAAGTTGTTTTCTTGCCACATTGATTAATTGGTTTAGAGACAACGTGGAAAACAGCATAACAGCATCAGCAAATAGCTAATAGTCTCTTTTTGAGGATGTGAATATTTTAAAGACACAGTGAGAAGTTAAACAGGGTTATTTATCAGTCTCTGTATAACTCTGGTGAGAATACAGTCACAGAATACAGTCATGGAGTGTAATGTGGTCGGGTGTTTTTAATGTCAGAGAAAAAGGCTAATTCAGAATTTGGTGCGGTGAGGTGATGTGAGGTCTCAAATGTATGTTTGTTTGCATTGTATATCTTTTTTTTTATTTTGCTAAGCAGAATTTAAAAAAAATGTGAACATTTTCTCTTGAAGATCCAGAGTTCTTCAAGAGAATCTTGATACATCTGTGAATCAATCTCATACCTACTAGACACCCGATGTTTGTACAGAAATCAAGAGTTATAGTGACTAGCATTAGAGCAACTTTAAACAAGGTCTGTCTTCTTTGATGAGACTCTCACAAACTTCCAGGTGATGTTGTAGTTGGACTCACACAGTGAATACAATGTGAGCTCCATAAGAGGATAAGGTGCTGTTAGGGTTGTGAATGAAACCATGTGTCAGATGTCTTTGACTTGCAGAATATCTTTTCTGGTTATTTGACACTTCCCAGCTGAGCTGTTATGCCTTCATGCTTGTTCTCTGTTAAATCTTCTTCCAAACTTCCACTGATACTTTTTGAGTTGACGTAATGCTCTTTTGTGTGTATGTGTGTGTGTGTGTGTGTGTGCACCTGTAAGCTGTTGTATTTTATACTGTTCGGTTACATGGCCAAAAGGTCCTCATCCAATTCTTATCTCAAATGCCACGTGTTTAACAGTTCACACACACTCAGTCTTATCACTTCTTTGTGTTTATCTCACATGTGCAAATCGTTCAGCTTGGAGTTAATAAACAAGGCAGCGCATCACCTGACAAGAACCGACCCAAATATGACAGCCGTGACATTTAACACACACATTGTACTCTCCATCACTAATGTTAGACCACAGATAGAGGTTCTTACCTTCTCTCTCCACTCCACCGTTCATGGTCCTCTTGAGGCACAGCTGAGGCACATTATGAAAGTCTGAAATCAATATGCCGATTCTGAGGTGACTGCGGTACATTCCAGCTTCAGATCTTGTTATCGAGTCGGGTGGCACCTGACCTTTAGTGAGTCATGTATTGAGGTGGAACGTGTAGCTGAGCAGTTGAGCATGTGGCGGCCAGGTTTCATCTACGTCAATGACATTTAAATTCATATCGCTGTGGATCAACATTAACCAAAAGTGAACTTCAGAGTTTCTTTACCTGCTGGTTTGTAGACGATAAAGATCTGTAGGAATTTATAAGAATACGCTGCTGTAGCTCTTTGGTGGTGACTCCAAGTAATAGCTGTTGCTGTCTTACAGTATTCTCCATTGGTTTATGGCGTATATTGCTTTATCCATCATGTATTCCTGCTCAGCTAGACTTAATAGCTTCACAGTTTTTTTTGTAGCACCTTCCCCAATGTGCACTGTTGGAAAATTGTACAGGAAAATTGTGAAAGGATGAAAAAAGCACACAGACTCCTGGATGTTGCATTTCAGTTGTGCAATCTAATTGGAACTTACAATTTTCACAAGTATTTTTCAGTATATATTTAATATGCATCAGTACCTCAGTGATTGGACCATGATCTTCTCATGTTTATTATGGGTGTGAGGGTCTTCTGTTTATTTATCTGGTCATTTTCGGTTTGTGTTGTGCCTAAATAGTTCATTTAGGTAACTCATTCACGTTAACACAAGCATTAGCTTCACATCTCTTGAGCTTTCATGCACAGATGACCCAGGCCTGGTCAGAAGATGAGAGTGAGGAGGCAAAGAGGTTCTCCATGTTACAGCTGGATTAACTGGCCCATATGGTGAGACTCAACTAGCTGAAGATCTCATGCTCTCCTGTCTTCCTAGAGGAACCCTGCATGATCAAGAATCAAGCTTTGGACATTGCTGAGCTCTATTTAGATTTTGATGTTGATGTGTTTGGAGGAGGCCATGGGTCACAGTCGTGTTGTGTCAGATGTGGAGGGTGTTCACACTGATTCCAACAGCAATTGTGCCTGACAGCAAGCGATGCCAAACTGTCTCCTGAAACAACAACAAATTAATGCAGGAAAAGGTCTTCAGGCTGCTTCATTCTGATGACACTCAAGAATAATGTCAAAAATGTAACAAGACTGATGTCAGGCAGGTTATTTTATTGTTACTCGCTCTCTCTCTCTTAATATATATACCAGATTTGTTGTTCTTGCCTGTTTAAATTGCCTTTTACTTGCCTGTCTCAGGTGCGATTCTGTCTTAAATAAATGGTTGAAATTCTGGATAGTCTATAATCCAGAGTCTATAACAAGCTCATTTAATTGGTCAGGCTTGAACCTGTTGAAGCAGTTGAATGAATTCTGATTGGGCAGTTTTGACAGGTGTCAACGTGTCAGATGTCACATTAATTACACAGACTGTTGGGTCCCATGTGAAGTTAAATAAATCATCATAAATCAGATATTCACATATAAACAATATAAGCATGCTTTCAGTTGAGGATATAGATCTTTCTGGAATTACTTAGAACATTTTTATTTGGTTGCACAGCTGTCGAAAGTTTTCAGGAGAAAGTTTTTGGCCTGTATTCTCTTTAGGTAAAGGGGCGTGACTTTTCAAAGTCTGGACATGAAGGGGCCGTGGAGGCCATGCGGAGGGACCCCATTGCGGTGCAGGTGCTAAGACGAGGCCCCTCGTCCCGGAACCAGAGCAGCTTACAGGAAGTGTGTGTGGTGGATGTATGCACTCAGACGGACATCACCTTTGAACACATCATGGCTCTGGCTAAGATGAGACCCTGTACCCCACCTGTGCCAGACATCTGCCCCTTCCTGCTGTCTGACAGGTACATATACAGTCACAGTATGTTTTCACAGGTATATTCATGTTTGTCAATTAGTTTACTAACATCAGTGCGAATTCAGTTGAATGAACACACCATAAAATTGCACCGTAACGTTTTTGTCTCCCTGACAAATGCATGTTTTTCTGCATCTATGTGTCTCTTAACCACTCGAGCTGGAATTTCAATGATGTCTCACTGGTGCATGTTATTGCCAAAAAATTCCTTCATCACCAGGCAACAGCCGTAACCACTCCTCCCCCTCGGAATATCCCCGTCATAAAATCACGCCGCTGCCTATGTGTAATTATTGCAGTAGCTTCCCTTATCCATTTTCTGTAATGAGTAGTATGCAGGGTGATTAAAGCCTAATGGAGTGCTAAAATATTAAACTGACTGGCACACAGGTCTGTCTTGGTATTTTATACCCTCTTATAGCCCTTCAGCTCCTTTAGGTTGCCCAATGAGACACAAATCATTCCAGCCTTCAGTGCTGTGTCTGATCTGATTAGTTACCTCCTTATGTGCTTGTGCATGTGTGTGGGGGGGGTTTAGATAACCATATATTGAACACAAATCTGAGCAAAACCTCGTTTTAGGGATGTCGTCATTTATAAAAATATAGAAAAATAAGGCTTTTTTTAAATCATGAAAATGTTTTTGTTAGCTTTAGGGTTAGAGTGTGGGTTAGGGTTAGATTATATTGTTTAGTACCAGCTGTGTATAAAAACATAATAAGTCCCAATTGTCAAAATGTAGATAGATAAGTAAATGTGTGTGTACAATCGGGCTTTGCACAGATTGCTTAGGATCTTGAAACAGTTCATTTAGAAATTGTCCCCTAACATAATGTGTTAACAGATTAATGAGTAATGTTTGTTATTTCATACGTCCTGTGACTACTAACAAGTTGTGTAATCATCTAATATATGTAACACATGGCTTTGGGGTCTGTTTAATGTTGGGCCCACTGATTTAACAAACAGAATACTGCACACAAATCTAGCCCGGTACATATTCTTTGTTTCTTTGGTTCTCTCTTTTCCTAGTTGTCACTCCATTCACACAGTGGATCATGAATATTTTGATTGTCCAGAGTATGTATCCAGCACTCAGGCAGAAGTGGAACGGGCCGATGAATTTGAATGTGAGGTGAGGAGACGGACACAGGTTCCTAATCAGTTAAAAAGCAGACACATTTACCGTAATGAAATTCATATTTTTTATGGGTTCCAGCAAATATGGCATATTTTCTCTTGATGTTCCAGATTAAAGTTTTTTTCTATAAGACAAAAAAAGAGTAATAACATAACTAAAATTCATATTGACTACATTTGTCAAGCTCTAAGAAGACAACACAAAAGGTCTTGAGGGTGAGTAACTAATGACAAACATCATCTCTCTTGGGTTCTGCATTAGTCTACATCTCTTCATGCATGGACCAGCTCCTTCCATGCAAGATAACTTCAGCCTGTCTGTCACAAGCAGATCTTTCATAACCAACCAAAGAAATTCTAATGACAGTTTGAGGGTGCCACTCGAACCATCAAAATTTGGCGGAAATCGTGGATTAACTCTATGATCTGGAGAATTCTTGGCAGTTCCGTCGGAAGACGATCTACTTTAGGGCAGATTAGAAGATTATTCTGCTCGGCAGATCCATTGATCCCATTCAACAAACATGTGGCCTAAAACAATGGGCTTGAGGGCAATATGAGGTACCGAGCATCTAAATGATCAATGTGAAGCTGTATTAAAGCCAGTGGTGAAGAACTGCATCCATTGTGCTGACTGACAGTAACTCAGGACCGGCTGAAAAACGACAAAGTGTTTGCCTGTTTATATCGCGCCACGGACATTGGCTTGAAGGTGTTGGTATCTCATTTTTAGAAATAATTTGCCGAATAAGGTTATTTGACAGTTAGTGAATGTGTTCCTGAATGAGAAGGTGGACCTTCATACAGCCGTTGTAGTAAATCTAGTTAATGTGAGGGGAGGACAGATTGATGTATGAAGCTAGTGCTCGGTCAGGACCGTTGACCGGTAAATGAGTCCGTCTGCTTGACTGAACCGAGCCCACGGTTCGTGGTTTGCCTAGTTATAGCTAACCACATTTTTTGACCAATGCCTCTCAAATGCAGCGCTATTGGTAACGCCACGCTCTGATGTATATCCTAAAAGCTTTTGTATTATATGTGTTCACATTGACCGCACCTCCCGCAGGACTTAATTGATGGTATTGCGTGCCTTTTCAATGGTCACGGCACTAGTGGCCGTGAGACTAGTCATCTGTTACCTAAAAAGCTGTCCGTTTTTTAAATCAAAATGTTAGATTATGAGATGGATTGTTTTATAAGATTATTTTGTGATGAGATTTTTAGTAAATGATCTTCCATCATTTACTCAACCTCAATGTCATTCCAAACCTGTATGACTTTTTTACATCTGAGGAACACAAAAAATGATATTTTAAACTACGCTGGTAACCAAACAACAGTGGCACCCATTGACTTCCATTGTGTGGACAAAACCACTGAGACATTTCTCAGAATAAACTGTATTGTGTTTGTTTATTTATCGACGGTTTCGAATGAAATGGAACAGTCAGTGTCATGTATGGAAGACTCATATTTGTGTGTGTGTGTTTGTGTCACAGGAAGTTGAGCTCTGTCGAACAAACAGTCAGGAGAAACTGGGTCTGACTCTTTGTTACCGCACTGATGAGGATGAAGAAGATGCAGCCATTTTTGTTGGCCAGGTGGGCACTTCTATTGCTTTTTTCAGGAAGTCATAATAAAGACTAAATATTTTCCCAGCCAGTCTTACGTTATGTGAAGAAAAGCTTGTTTCTTGCGGTCTATATTGCAACAATTCTCCTTGTCTCCACAAATCTACTGAAAATGAAATGAACATTTTTTTTTATTGTAAACAAAAACCAGGAATTAGTTTCATTCATTATCAAACATAGATGGCAACCACAAGTTGCGATGTTGAGCGTTACATTTGACTCAGGCCATCAAATGAATCTAACCAAACCCTTTGTAACATCAATTTAAATTTTCAAAAACGTAATTACAAGATAAAAGCTCAGTTTGATCCAATTCTTCCACATCACTGTAAAATCTGTGGACAATTTCCTCCTTTCCAAAGTTCAAATGCCAGACAATGTCCATCAGAACTGAGCCAAGCATGAAGAGGACACGTCAGGTCTGGAAAAATATTCCACATATGTGCGGTTCGTTTTCACCCTTTTAATTGCTGATTTTAATTAGCAGGGAACAGCACCTCTCTCGTCTCCTGTGGAGTGTAAAATGCCACTTTTTCTCCACTCCTCTGCACACTAAAGGCAAACAAAGGCACAATACATGGAGCATGTTTCAACACACACAGGAGAGAATTATTGTACGGATGTTGCCGGTTCTTACACCATTTCTCAGTAAGCGATATGTAAATGCAGGCCGCCTGACATCAGACGGGGATGACTGCTCCTGAAACAGATTCTTTTCATCACAACCTACAGATATAATCTAGTAATGCATGTTTGAGGGGTGGGGTGTGGGGGGGTATAAGGTTGTGTAAGATCATGTATACACATGATTGTTGTGTCACTTTCATTATATATATATATATATACACACACACACACACACACACACATTACACATTACATGTACTGTACTGAACAGTATAAGACTGTGTACACATTATGGTAATTTCATTCTGTCCTAATAATTCAAATTCAGGTCAATGGGCAGGTAATGTAATTATGAATTACTCAAATTCAGTTCACATTTATTTATATAGCGCTTTTTACAATACATTTCATTTCAAAGCTGCTTTATAGAAAATTAAAGTTCTAAAGGTCTTGTAAGTAAGAAGCAATGTCTTGTATGTAATACAAAACTTGACAGGAAGCCAGTTAAATTCATTATTACATTTGGGTGATAGGTAATGGAATTATATTAGACGTGTTAAGATGAAATATAACAATTCACATGTTAACATCATGTCTGATGTTGTTAATAGGTTGAGCGCAACAGCATAGCTGCGCGGGATGGACGTATCCGAGAGGGTGACAGAATATTACAGGTAAGGTGCATAGAAATGCATACAAAAAAGTCACACCTTCATTATGAGGACTAGCCAGCAGTCCAATATGAAACATACTAAATTATGCTTTTTTATGTTAAACTATTAAATGGTTTCTGTGAGGGTTAGGGGGTAGAATATACAGTTTGTACAGTATAAGTCATTGTCTATGGAAAGTACCCACAAATCATAGAAACCTAACGTGTGTGTGTGTGTATAGTTATGTAGAGAGAGAGATACATACATATATATATAACAAAACCAGTCACTAGTGCACAAAGATTAACATGATAAACTCTTGTTAAATATCAGTTTAAATGTCTTTGCTATTATAGTATGTAGGGTCAGTGTGACATTCAGCAGTGACTGTAGGGTTACAGGTTTGGAGGGTTTGTGTGCATAAGAAGATAAAGAGAGAGAGAGAGAGAGAGAGAGAGAGAGAGAGAGAGTACAGTCAAAGAACATGAAGCATCTGTGGATGTAGCAGTAAGGGAGATGAATGCAGCGGTTAGCTCGCGTCTGTCTCGTTCACTCCACCCCTATTATCTTCCCATGACAGTACCATTACTCCACAGGAGAAAAGATGAACGACACCCGTCAAATGCTGGTTAATTGTATGTCTGGGCGTGTGTGCCGCCAAAATGCTTTTATAAATGCTGCGGCCACTGCAGCCCAGTTGGCAGTCTGAGTAATCAATGCGAAGGCTGTCCCCCAGTAAATGCAAAATTGACTGGAGGTTGTTATCTCACGGCGGGGGCTTGGTGTTGGTGCACGTGCAAGGAAATGCAATTTTGCTCCACTTCTGTCATTGATGAAGTGTGCTTCCGGTAAGAAGATCTTGACAGTCTATCATTATCTTTGCGTGTAAGTCATTGTCTTCCCGAATCCATGTTTCTTCCAGATAAACGGTCATGATGTGCAGGACAAGGAAAAGGCTGTTGCTCTTCTCTCAGATGAAAATTCCAGATCCATAGTGTTTCTTGTCACCAGAGCTGAAGAACAGGTGAGCTAACAGGCATTGTTGACAATCTCAACCTGCGATCTCAACTAGTGCCAATACCTGTTAGGGATGTGAAAGTTGGCCTTTGGAATATTTGAGTATTCGACAGACAATTTCTGAAATACTATTGCATGAACGTTTCAGGAAAAAGCCATCCTAGAATGCACTGCAAAAGCTCAGTGAATCACTAACTTTGCCAGACATTGACTACTTGGTTTGTTCAGAACTGGTGAGTTCTATCTGTTGGTTCTGGTTTTTTTTTTAGATGGATGGAAACTGGCTTGATGAGGACCATCATGATTTCCTAGAGGAACTGAAGATGGAAATTTTAGAGGAACAGAAAGAAGAGGAATTTCTTAAAACAGCAGGTCACTTAAAGCGGGTAAGTGTTACCATATGAAGTTTGATATAGCAGTACTTTCTGGGTCTTTTGACAGCCATTAAGGTCTTATGTCTGTCTTACATTTGTTTCTTGCAGTCCAAAATATTAGAAGATGGATCTACAGATACAGCGACTTGCTCCTCTGGTGTGAAATGCAGCTTTGAGGAGAGCTCTGAACATAAACCGCTTTCTCAAGCCCAAACACAAACTCAAAAGCAACTCCTGGACAGGTGGGAAGCAGGCTCTCGTTTGGTTCCTATGGACACCATGAGCTTTGGCAGGCAGGAACCAGGTCATGATGGAAGGATGAGCGAGAACGGCGTAGAATGTGATCATTTCCAGCAGCTCCTGGAGCTCAAGTGCCAGATCCGCAATAGCAGAGAATGTGGATTGGTCTATAGGCAAAGCAGCACCATAGAATGCAGCCTGACGGAGCAAGGTGGAAGTGGTGTTGCACGGGAGCTGCACATGCTCAATGAGGAGCTGCGCAGCATTGAACGTGAGTGCCAGAGCATCATGCAGGCGCACCAACTGCGCAGAAACAAACATGACTTACCCAGGTTGGATAAGGAAAATCGGCTGTGGTGTGGCAAGCTTGCGGATATTAATGAGCACCCTGAAAAACTTCAACATGAGAAGATACAAGACAAAGACAGCTCTAGTGCCTATAACACGGCGGAAAGCTCCCGCTCAACGCCACTGGGAACTGAAGGATCACCTGACCACTCGCTTCAGCGTCGCATTCACTTGACCAATCAGAAGAACTTATGGAGTACTCAACAAGTACAGAGTCCATACAGTAGCCCCATCTTGTCATTGCCCAACCAAAGTAGTTCTACATGCAGTCGTGCTCATACCTGCACCAGCTCCTCACCCCATCTACAGACCCCCATCACCAGTCCTGGCTCACAAGGGCCCCAGCCAAGCTTTCTCCAGTAGCCTGGAGCAAAGCCCCAGCAACCCCTCAGAGTCTGACCCAGCCCTCCCCGCAGACGACGAGCGCTGTGAAAGGAACCGGATTCATGCGGCTGCTCGGCACCACCCTTCGCCCTACCACTGCAATGCCGCAGCAACTCAGCCCACCAGCACGCGGCACTACCAGAGCTACCTGCAGCTCCTACAACAGCATTCCTCTTCTTCTCTTGAATACTCCCAGAGTCAACTCAGCCTTCTGAGCCTCCGTGGACGGCCTGGTCCCTCGCAACCTGGCCGGCTGGAATGGAAGGTCAAAGTGCGGGCAGACGGAACTAGGTACGTGGCACGTCGGCCTGTGCGAGACCGCATCCTACGTGAGCGAGCCCTGCGGATCCGTGAGGAACGTAGTGGGGGGATGACTACAGACGACGACGCTGTCAGCGAGCTGAAGATGGGTCGGTATTGGAGCAAAGAAGAACGCAAGCAGCAGCTAGCACGTGCGAGAGAGCAGCGACGCAGGAGGGAGTTCATGCAGCGGAGCAGACTGGAATGTCTTAAGGAGACTATGGGAACCGCAGGTGGGGAGGTGAGCATCCTGGAGCTCAGCCACAAAAAGATGCTGAAAAAACGTAACAAGAAGATTCTAGACAATTGGATGACAATTCAAGAGCTAATGAGCCATGGAGCACGAGCGCCTGAGGGCACCAAAGTCCACAATGCCTTCCTTTCAGTCACCACTGTTTAGAGTGAAGCCTCAGACTAAAGAGTACCACCCGTGTGTGGCCTCGTTTTTATGTACTTGCCTCATTCCAAGCGGCCATTTTATAAAGGTGAAGATGCAGATATTTTTCATGCTTTGTGGAGATGATACTTTGAAGACTCATTTCCAATCTACCGGTTGTCGTTTCAACAAATGTGAATGTTCAAACTCAATAATATTTTTACTCTAGCAGTACAGACCTCGCTCTGATTTCCTAACAGAATGTATAAAAGACAGTTTTAATAGGATTTTACACACTATATTGTGGTTTAATGTAGTGTTTCTGTCCATGCATTTGTATTTTATAAAGGTTCCAATGGATAAAAACAGTGCTTGAATGTACGATACCGGCTTTTGCTGCCATCTTTTAAATCTACAAATGTAAATATTCTTTACAGGTCTTCATTTCAGCGTAACAGTTTTACACATTTGACATAACACACAATGTTACCGTTTTAATGGTACTGTATACAATGCATACAATTTTTGTACTGTTTTCAAACGAATGAATATTATTTATATTTTTAAATCTTAAGTTATGTAGCCTTTGCTCCACCTTTAAAATGCCAAAAGACCCAGTTTGCATCTCAGTCGACTGATAAACATCTCCACTCTCATATGCCTTGTATAGAGGCTCATTTTTCTACCACAGGCTGTGACGAGACACCCTGAGTTATTTTGTCATGTTTTTAGTCTCGTTTCGATGTATATGACAACTTTGTAGCCAAGTCTACGTGTTGCGTGCTACATGAGGAAAAAATGACAATAAATTATTGTTATATAACTCAGTATTCGTAGCCGGGGGATTTGATTGGCTTTCTTGATTGACTGCTTGAACTAATTAAGCCCCAGATCAAGAACCGAGTTTCTCAGATAAACCGCGATTTCATCATTAGAGTGAGACAGCATTGGCATTTGTCATGCGCATCTTGTTCAAATACCACGACTGTCACATTTAAACCCACTTCCAGTCAGACAGTAGCATAAAGATCAGATCTGTTGGATTATAAATGCAGCTATAAAATGATTCTTTTATTAATAAACTTATCTCTTGTTAGTAATGTTGAAAAACATGAAAGAAAATGAAAATTTTTAGTCATTTTTAAACATACTTGTCTTGCTTCACAGAAAAATACCTAAACATCCTCATAGCAAGCGGAACAAACAAAAAATGATTTGCGAATGGTATCCTAAAAAATATTGTGAAATACGTCTAAAAACTAGAACTTTGTTTCTTAAAACATTGTTTTAAGAATGTAGAGATATTTTTATGGTAAAACAAGATATAATACTAAATGATCATCTACATCACACCAATAGGAATAAAAAACAATCTCTTGATATTAGGTGGGTAAAATGAGCAGATCATTTTTACACACATTGTCCTGAGTGATGAAAGCTTTATGGGTATGTGTGTGTGTTAGAGAGAGGTTGGAGGCTTTTTGAAGCTGAATTTGTTTCATCTTTGCTGTGAATGTGTGCTGAATGTAAAGACCTGTCTGCTTCTGTTTTAAAGGGATAACATTGCTGTGGATCTCATGCACTGGTTCTGTTAACTGTTGCATGCGATGGTCACTTGAGCTCCAACCCACCACTCATCATTCTACTATCATTGCCATCTGCATCTACAAATGTGTCAGTATATTGTTTAGGTATAAATGATCTCCTATGCCCGGGTTACTATTATTAATTAATTTCTGTATTCTTGTTTGGTTTCTTGAGGTTTCCAGGTGTTTATTACCTGGTATGTTCAAATTATACAACGTGTGTCATTTGTCTGTATCTATCATTAATGATATGACAGGTTTTTGTAAAATCCTTTTAATTAATGCTTACCAATCATGCCACATGATCCGCAAAAGTTGATTTCCGCTTCGCAAATCTTTGTTTAAAATGTTAGCTTCCCAATCGTTTGGTTCTTTCAATTCCCTTCCTTTATGTTCAAATGTTGGTCTGAACGTAACACCCAAAAGTTTAAAATCCTCCTATTACACCATTTATAAATTGCTTCCGTCTTGTGTTACGGCCCTGATGTCAAGGGAAATTCTCTCTCTGAATGTGGGGAAGAAATTCTGTATTATGTACGTGTACCAGTCGTTTACTGTGTTAGCGCTCTTTCACATTCATTTATTCATAAATGCTCATTATGACTGACAGAGCAGAGATGTGTGAAACAGGAGCAGGATATCAAAGAAAGTATCTCTCTCCTCCAGTTTCCCTTCTACAGATTATAATAAAGATCACTTCTGTCAGTCTGTGATGTTCACACTTCACCTGGCAGAAGAGCTGGATGCGTATGAAAGGCTTTGTTATTAACATTATTAAAAGTAGTATGATTTGTGGTTCTCATTTTGGAGCATGACAAGCAATAACAATTCAGAATTTCTACTGTTCCACAGAAGAAATAAACAGCATACAGGTGTGGAATGACACGAGGGTGAGTAAATAATGCAAGAATTTCGTTTTTGAGTGAACTATCCTTTCTCTGTTGCTTTGAGCCTCTTGTATTCTTGTAGTATCAAACAGGTGATTGCACAGACGGAGAGCAATTGGGTGAGTCGTGCAGCAGTGAAGATTCGTCACCCATTCCTGACACAACATCTCTCTGGATGCTGTGTAATGGCTCGTCACTCCCGGAGGCTACAGTGCCACATGAGCTGAACCCGACAGTGTTTGCTCAAAGAAAAGGAACACGACATCCCTCTGTCATGCTTTTTCAAGCACCGGTTCTCTGAGTTCTGCGGGTAAGCAGGGACAGAGAGAAGACAGAATCAGAAATGATGGGGGTGAGTTCAAAAACAAAGAGAAAAGAACAGAGCATTGTCAGGGTGGGAGGAGAAGAGCGTGTTTGCTCTGCCTTTTGACTTTAATGATGGAAACGCTGTGCTGTGGACATACTGCTGGTTTCTGGTTTTCTGTTGTGTTTCTGACAAATTGTCTGAAACACAACACAGCAAGTCTTTCTTTTTTTATTTCCTTGTGGATCCTTGTGGTAAAAGCCACTTCCATTAATGTCAATGGCAGTGAATTTGTCCTGGTGGTTAGCTCTGGTGCAAATATGAGCAGGTTCAAGTCCTGCTCGCAACTCCTGCCCTCATTTTCTTCTTCCTACTGTTTCATCAGTGACAACAACTGTTACTGCCTCTGTAATCAAAATGCCCCTGCCAGCCTTCCAGAAATTCAAACACGAAACAACGTGTGGCATAATTAGAAGCTTATGCTCAGAAATCAGCGCTCGTGTTGAGAATCACTGAGCAATGGGAGTTAATCCCACACTGAGCATCTGTTTTTTACATGTCACAACAAGTTCAGCCTCAAACTAAGACAATATCTCTCCAAACGGCAACCCTAATCCTGCAGACAGCATTACAGATTCATGTTGTAGATTCACGCTTGTTCAGAGACAAGATCTGTGAGAGGAAAAGGAATGATTTTCAGCAGGAAGGCAAAGATAATGATATAGAATAAGCTCGAGAGAGGATGACTGAAACGGCTGTATTCTGGCAGGTTTGGTAACTGTGGGCAGGGAGTGTTGGTATGTGTATGCGGCTGACAAAATAAGATTTTAATGTGAAAATATCTATATATATGTTTCTGTTTATACTCTATTCTTCAGTTGCAACATATATATATATAGTGAATGGGCCCATGAGTACTTTGCCACCCTCAGGTAATATTAATGCTATAGAAGTACAGATCTCAGATCTATATGTGTAAATGCAGAACTTAATCTAGAACAATTTTAAACAACATTTTGATCATTCTTGGCTAGTTATGATGCATGTGTGATGTACCATGTTAGAGAGACAATACATACATAGCATATTTGCAGTGCTGTTGAAATCAAAATAAAAAATGGGTAGTCCAGGACTTGAGATCCACTGACACTTTGTGTTTTATAAATTCTACTAAACTATCCTGGTTTTCCATTTTAAAATAATTGCTTTCTTTAGAGTGGAGATCTTTGTTTAGTTTAGTAATATTCGGAGTGCAGGGTCTAATAAACATGAAGTGGCCTGTGCTGATCGACCATATGGAGTTTCCTTTCTTCCAAAAGTCCTTTCTTAGTGTTTTTGGTTTAGTAAGTGAGACTAATTTTATTAACATGTATGTGGTCCATCTTCCATTCTTTATCTTTCCATGAAAAAACTATGAAGGTGTGAGGTCTGACAGCCTACTCGGTTTCTTCCGAGAAGCACAGCTGGTGCCGCTCTTACAGAAATCCTCTAGAAATCCCTTTGAAGCCATGGAAAAATGAAAATAAATTAAGAGAGACACTCAAGAAAATTGAGCTGGCTTATTCAGACTTTACGAGAAACAGAATTCCCGTCCCTGGAGTTTTATCGCAGACCTCCGATATTTCACATTGAGGCTGGTTATTGATTTATATTAAACCATTTCTTTGATATAGCTTTACACTGGCCAATGCACGGAATTGCCTACAAAATCAACATATCAGCAAATCGGATGTCTGCTTAATGGGTTTAGAGATGAAAATAATAGCTCTGAAACCACATCGTTTTTCCTCTGGACACAAAAGGGTTTTTAATTGAAGTATTTTAGTTTTTTAGACAACAAATAAAGTGTTAAAGCATTCTGAAAATGCAGTACTGCAATATATACAATGCAGTCAGACATGCACTTCTCTGATCAATAAAAGATCCAATGGAATGCAAGCGCATAAGTGAACACGCGGTCACTCTGTGTGCAGGCTAATCTGATCCACAGACAGCGAGATAAACAGTCCTGCACTGAGATATTGATTCAGTTAATTAAGCTCAAGAAAAGTTGCGTTTGTAATTGGATCATAACCAATGGTCAGCTGTTCCAAGCTCCAGACTCAAATTTTGAAATCGGCTACAATGAGGAGTGTGTTGTACTAAACTGGACAACCAGTTTAGTCCTACAAATTTCTTGATTGCTTGACCAAACAACTTGGCTTACATGCTGCATAGCTCTCTAAACAATAGCATGAATGACTAAATAATACAATGAAAACTTCCCAAAGTACATTTTCAATTTCTGTGATTTTCATATTTTGTGATCGTTCTCTTTTGACTTTTCTAGTTGAAGAAGAGTGATGAGAAACACACAGTCAAAGCAATTTCAAATGTATTAACCTGAGAGGTTAGTAATACAAAAGTTCATGATGGTGGATTTAATTTAATGCTTATGTTTATAAGCAAATAATACACAAATGGGTCTATGGTATCATAACACAATTTTATATTGTGGTAGTAAGTTGTAATTTTGGTATGAGTCCAGTTTTACTACAAACTCAGAAGTATGTTTGTTCTACTTTTTGTGTAACTGGGACACTGCAGTTGTAGTATAAAGTTGGTATGTAAGAAAATCTTTTAGCTGTCTATGTATATACTATCTTTATTAGCAATGTTTACAAAGTGCTTTACAAAGGTAATGTCAAGAACTAATGGTTAACATTTGACAGAAATGTTATAGTTATTAAATGTTATAGTCCCATTAAATGGGACTGAAATAATAATAAAATATGCCAAACTGGTGTAGTTGGTCATATCATGGGTTTGGACCATTGACTAACATCTTTGTTTCCACAGTGGTTACCTGCCTTTAAAAACGTCTCCTGTTGAGCTTCTGGAGTGTTTGTGTTTCTAGTCATTACAGCTTGAGAGAAAGAAACAATCTAAACCTCGTTCGAGGCCAGCAGTGTCTAAAAAACAAGGTGTTTATTATTGCGCGAGAGTCTTTTTCTCTCAGGCTGGTAAATTGAATCCACAGTTTGTTCCAACCATGTGTTGCTTCATTACTGCTCTAAGGCGAGGTGATTTGAATGCTTGTTTTATTAGCAGGTATTGTATTAAAAGCATGCAAATGGTGATCAGTGGTTTACCATCATTGTGTTTCATAAACGCAGGTAGGTAGAAAAGAGAGAAGGTGTCTTTAATTAAACTTCACGCTTGAACTAAAAGTTTAGGTGTGATTTTATTGCCTTCCTCCTTTTTATATCTATATGCAATGGCAGTGCTTTTCATTAGAGCAAATGTCTCTCAAGGCAAAGTGTTGAAGATAAATCACATTTTTGCATTGATATAAAGTCTGGGCTTTCTTTGACCTCAATACGCTGAGTGTGTGCTTCTGAGATCAGCTTGCCGAGAGTATCGCTCATAACCAAAATGGGAGCAATTATTCAGGAAAAATGTGCTGCAGTAGCAAAACCGGCAAATATAGCAAGACCTAGATACAGAGAAAAGTAGAAACTAGAGTGTGTGTGTTGCCAGCTAATCGGGAATGTTTTCAGAATGTTGGCAAATGTTCTGTAAAAGATCTCTAAGTTCTCTCAAAGCTATCCAAAATGTTCTTGCAGTAACATTAGTACAATGTTTTTTATAGAACGTTATATATCACAGAATGTTATATATCCTATATCAAAAACATTATTTTTAAGTTGTTAGTAGAACATTTTAAAAACGCTACAGAATTTTAAAAATGTTTCATTAACGTTCCTATAACCAAGCAATAATTTTAACATCTAAATAACATCTAAAACAGGATATTTTTAACCTTCCTAGAACATTAAAAATATCATTTTGAATGTTTTTGTTACTTAACAGAAATGTTAGGGAAACATTCTTACAGCTTGTTAGCTGGGTGGTTGCATGATTCTGTTGGGAAGAATCTTACCGGCTTCTCAGTCCAATAATCTGTCAATATTTAATGCTCTTTAAATGTGTGTCAGTGATATATCACCCCAAAACGAGTCTGATGTAACATTAATACCTGCCATCAATAAACTGTCACAAGCTTAATCTTAATGAACTTAAAAGTTGATCAATTTCCTAATGGTTCAATCTTTTTCAGTTTGTCTGTCTAGTTTCTGGGCATGATGTAAGAATCCAGCCTTTCTTCTGAATTCCGCAGGGAATAAAACTTTTGCAACAACTCACAGACACAAGATAAAAACAGCAGATCTTATTTCCCTTTTCATGGTCTCTTGTGTCGTCTGCTGCATGTCTTTTGATCTGCTAAAGGTGGAGATGTGTATAAACGGATTGTGTGTGTGTGGAGGAACTATCTGTGTTGGTTAGAGCTGCAGGCAGGGCTTGTTTACAGAATGTATATATGATAATGTTATTGGACAGATCCCTAGTGGCAGATAAGATGATGTGGGGCTTTGATTTAAAATCACAGCCTTCACCACATATTCATTCAAGTCTCTTACTGTGGGCTTTGTGACAAAATATTACAAAGGATGAAATATTATATAAATGTATCCAATCCCAAAGGCGAAGAATGTATGAATTAATATGGCTATAAATAAAGTTTTCAGTTTTAAAAAAAGAGATAGTTCACCCAAAAATGAACATTTTTCATTGTTTACTAACCCTTGTTAGGTCTTTCTAAGCCTATATGGACTTTTTGATCTGTGGAAAACAAAAGATATTTTGAGAAATGTCTCAGTGGTTTGGAAGTTAACGGGTGACACCGTTGTTTGCGTTGTCATCTTTTGTGTTCCTCAGAAGAAAAAGAGTCATACATGTTTGGAACGACATGAGGGTGAGAAGAATTTTCATTTTTGGGTATACTATCCCTTTTAGAAGACTCAACCGTATCTTTCTTCAAAATAACTTCACGCTACACCACGAAGATTGATTAATCTCGGTAGGTGTCGTGATATCCTGCAGACGCTACACAGCATCCCCCTGAGCGTCAGAACTCGTATCTCATGCATCTGTCAGGAACTGTATTCCCTTCCCGGCACATTCTGTGAAGGACAAATTAATTAGCTGGTGCAAATGCTGGCAGATGGTTTTGAAGGACACGTGCTCTGCCTCAGGTGAAAGTACTTCCCAGCTAACAATTTTAGGTTGCAAGAACATTTCTGTAACATTTCTTTTAAATAACAGAAATGTTCAAAATGTTATTTTGAAAGTTCTAGGTACGTTTAAAACGTCCAGTTTTTAGATGTTGTATTAATGTTATTCAAACATTTTTTTAATTTGTTTTTCTAAAACGTTTTTAAAGAGTTCCACTAACTACTTAAGAATAACATTTTCGATAGATATGAAATATAACGTTAAAAATCGTTCTCCTAACGTTACTGCAGGAATGTTTTTTGACAACTCTGAGAGAACTTTTAGAGAACGTTCTGAGAACAGCTTGAGAATAGCTGGGTTCCTCAGCAAATCCCAAACAAATTCACATACATTTCTCTCATCACAAATCTCGTCCACCCTACAGCCCTGAAGTGTGTACTCTTAAAAGCCCGCTGCCTTCTGAGTGTTTTGCGATTGAAATTCAGAAGCAGAACCTCTCATTTGGAACATTATTAACTGAGAGACAAGCAGATAAGATTAATTCAGCGTCTACAGAGGCAGCTCATGATTTCAGTTAGCTGGAGCGCAAACCAGCGAGATCCAGGCCTCCTTTCACTTCCAACTGCAATTACAAATAATCAGCCCAATCAGTATGCTAATCTCTCCCATTCAACATGACGATTCATCAAAGTCGCTAATTCGGTGGATGTCTTGGGTCTTTTATTTTGCCCTCTTTCCTGCAAATGGGATAACCGGTTATAACATTATCTGCACCTTATTAGGCCAGAGCCGGTACAATGGTACCAGTCCAACCTTGAATGGACTGAAAGGTGGCGTAAAAGACAACCATTGTGATTTTTGTCACTTTGTGAGGGAAAAATGAGGCCTATCTGTTATGGCTCATTTGTTTTCTATTCATTTATAATTGAATGAGGGAGAAGTCAGGGTTGTGTAGCTCCAGTAAAGGGGGACGTACAAAGACGCCAGTGCATGTCACTGCCAAACAATGCAAAACAAAAGCCTGCGTTTGTCTTTTAGGGTTCGTATCACAGCACAAACAAATACAGAAAATCTCTCAAGTCCCATGTAATTGTTTTTGTGTGTTTGAATCAATTGCATTGAGAAACAAAAGACCTAAACGCTAAGCTAAGCTAAACAGTATGCCTCCGCGAACCATTTTGAATGACAGCAAATTCATTATTCTGCACGCATGCAGGCAACGTTCTTTACAATTTACGTTGCGTTCTTATCTGTTGCTAATCTGTCCTGTCAAAAATTTGATGAAGCTACGGCTCCTAAGGGCTCGATACCAAATTATGATGAGTTTATATCAGCAGAAACGGAAAGAAGGTGTAATTATTCTTATATAGTAATTAAGCGTTAGATTTCCCTCAAGGTACAAAGAATTGTCTCAGACGTGTGTACACACACAGGTCGCAACAAATGAACATAAACGTTAAGCAAACAAATGAATGATTACTCCAACCTAATTGGAGATGTTTATTTGGAGACAACATCAACATTGTGGAAAAGCACAAGGAGATGTTTCATTGACACGAGTCGTCGCACAAATCAAAAGTGCGAATAAGCAACAGAAGCCATTCAGAAGTCAACCACCATGACAAATATTCCCTCGCGTCAGAAGATGTGGTGACTGCTGCATTTTTTGAGGCACAAAGTGGCACTTTAATTACCGTCGCTTTACATGAAGATGGACTAGGTCACTGTGTGAGAAGACATACATTTACAGAGAATGTTTTCGCTTAAGTGATCGCATGAATCACATAAACGGGCTACAATTTAACAAGCACAGCAATTTTTTAACACCCACACCACAGCTGAAATCACACATCATTAGATGCCTTCGTTCAAACCCATTCACTGACTGAATGTAAATGTTGATGTTGCTTTTACCAAAGAGCGTTTAGGGTTTTATGCCCTTAAAAACCAGACCAGTTTACAAATGTTCTCTTTTATTTTCTCTTTTACTGATCTCATAAGCAGACTCAGTCAGAAAGAGAACGGTATATAACCTGTCAGATCTACAGTCGCTCAGCTTGAACTCGGATCAAAGTGTGTCGGGTTGATGTTGTGCATTTTCCTCTGCCCCCTCATGTGGATTATTAGCATCCTTCAAAATTCTCTTCAAAAATATCCTTTAAAAGTTAGGTTTGTTGTTGTTGTCGTCTATGGTACGTGCAAAACTTTTATTTATCGGCAGTGACAAAACAACCAAAAGTTATTCATTTTCTATGAACACGAGCTCCAGCAATAAAATCACTGTCAGTTTGATGAGTTTTTGTCTTGACCAGCCTGTTTCTATAGCTCCGCCCACAGTGAAATCTGATTGGTCTAAACTTACTTTCCACATTACTGTCCCCTTATTACATATAACCATATTTAACGTCAAAAATATTCTGATTTGTTTGAATGCAGCAAATTCGCTTTTAGTGTGTGTCCAACCCGGGTTGCGTCATTTCACAACTGATTATAACCTGAAAACAAATTCCAGTGGCAGATAAAGTCCCCATTATATTATTTTTATTGTCATATTCATAAACAAGACCTATAAAGTCAAAACAATTTCCACATATGAATTACAATCCGAATAAAGCCTGCTTATGTCATCAGACTCTTGGATCTTGGTTCTTTGGATGGATGTAACTGCTAAAATCTATACATAGCAATTTGCAAATATAAACCCACAATTTACCCACCTGCACTAGAGGAACCTCAGAGGAACCTGTTGGATTAACCATACTTTCATGTTTTATATATTTTTAACAGAGTTAACCGAATACTGTTAAATGATGGACAATCACATGGGCGAGGACATCAGACTGATTTGTTTTGGCACTTTGAAGGTTGATTTCACTCTTCTCTCTGAATGGATTTCATCATCAGCTCTCCACACAGACATCTGCATGAAGTTCACCGGGAATTCACACCGAATCAATACAGCACAGTGAAACTGACTCGAGTGGAAACTGGCACACATGGGAGCCACAAAACTTCTGCTGCTCTGGATCCACCAGGAGATGAGAAAAATCCATTCAGGTCACCATAAGCACTTACATTTAAAGGTTAGGGAAAAGGTTAGGAACATATTTGTAAAGGTTTATTGCAGGATGAGGCTTAATCTTTAATATGTCCCTCATGGTTTATGAGTGTTTTAAGCAGTGTGTTTAATCGTATGACTTTAATTTTAGTTACATTGTCATAGTCATTGTTGTCTGTTTCCTGCTCCCCATTTTAAAGATCCTCACCTGTTTCTCATTGAGTCTAATTTAGCTGCATGTGTAATTTATCTGTTGTACATTTAATCATTTGTCAACTCATGGTCTTTTGGGATGTAATGTTGGTTTTTTAACAGCAGCAGAGTTGTTGAGGTAAGCATGTTTGTTTCTCGAACGCTGATTAAACACAATTTTAATGTTTGAAACTATTTTTTACTTTTTTGTTATATTTAACACTACAGATCTGACTTCAGTGTCACCTTTAAAGTGTAAAAATGAAAAAAAGGTATCTTGGTTACATTCTATAACAAGCAACAATGTATGTTAAAGTTTCTTCTCACACCAAAATGATTAGCACATAATTAAACGTGACAAAAAAGTGTGACCCATTGAGAACAGGACAGAAATGAATACACTGCCAGTCTACCAGACTGAACACAAATGCATAAATAAGCAACTGAGAATAGAAGAATCCTTATTTATTTTTCTGTCTCTGTACCTGTTTCACAGACTCAGTTTGGATATTGATTAGTCAACACGTTGGCCAGGTTTACACTTCCTGCAGAGTCTGACCCCTCAGAGCGGCCACAATGGGATGGTTCACGGGCCAGGTAATTGCCGTCGGTGGGGGACAGGTGCTCCCACAATGCACTGGGGCTCTCTGCCGAGTCTCCATTCACATGGCTGTAATTACCTAATTGAAAAGCTCGCTGAAGGGAAATAGGAGAGAGGGATAAGGTCTCTTTCTCCAAACTGTGGGCTGCTTTTCTGTTGACAAAAAAAAACATCTATTTGTTGCCACTTGAGGTAAATATTGTCCAAGGGAGAAATGACGAGAATGAAAGCAGAGACAGGATATCCATTGTGAGCGACGGGCTGATTCAAAGAGCCAATGTTTAATGGAGGGCATACAGATGGGGAAACGTACAATACGCCCAAGGATGTTTTTTTTGTTTCAGCACAGTCATTTCCTGCCTAACTGAGCTATTGATAGTGGACTTAGATGTAATGAATATAATTACACAATATGACAGATGAGGCCTACAGATGGAAAACATATTTATACATGCTTTTCATAGACATCAAAATACACAAGCAGGCTGTGTGACGGCTATGTTGATCTGTGGGGGAAAAAAATGTAATGTGACATCAGCCTCATCGTTGAGGCTTGTAATTTGTCAAGCAGATGAGCGCAGTATTCACAGGTCTATGTGTCCGCTGTCTCCTGCACGTCTGTGTTTTAAATATCTTGGCTTTATTAAAGTTTCAGTTGCTGATAAGAAGTCTGAACTCATATTTTCGATGCTTAAATCCATTCTGCTGAATTTCAACCAAATATCATTGAAGAAAATGCACGAGTCTTTATTGACCTATAATGTTAAGAAAATGTTACTGGGATGCAAAATTATAAGAATTTTGTTTTGTTACTTATAACAGTTATATTTGAGCAGTAATCAAATACAAACAGGCAATATTCATATTAAGCTGGAACAATGCTGCAGCCTAGTGGATGCAACATGTATTTTTTTTGTTTCTTTCTTCTTTCTTTCTTATATTATGTCCTGTTTAGATCACATATTAAACAAATCCTGTAGCTGTTTCATGGCTTGCTTGGTTGATGTGTGGGCTTATTTTTTGTAGTCATTTATTCTGAAGTTAATGTAATGGATCCTTCCTACAGTAACTCATTCCAACCTAGACCAACAGAGGTCATGTCATTCAGTTCATAAAGAAAATACAAAAATATTGGCATTAAAGTATATTAAAACATATATAACAGTATACCTGCAAACTAAGTCAAAAACCTAATGAGAACTTCAGATAGTCTGTCAGATTGCAATATTATTGAGTAAATGTACAAAATGTCAAAATTATTGAGAAAATGTTACATCTGTGCCCTAGTTTTTGTAACTCAAATATGTAAACGAAACTGCCACTTCTGTATAAAATGTTTTAATAAACATTAAAACAAAAGCACAACAGATCACAGATTAAACTTTAACTTATACGCTGACTAATATGAAGATGAATGAAATAAGTTTTGGGGGGATATTTGAAATGATGATTGTAAACAATCAAGGTCACTAAGTTAGTGTTTTAATCTGATTACATTTGGACCCTGTTTCTGAACCAACATCTCTTTATTATTGTTTTCTCTTTTGTTTACAGTGACCCCACTTGCTTGTAAACAATCAGCTCACACACAGGTTCGACGTGATGTCACGGCACTACTTTGCAGCTCTGCATTCTTCCTCAACATCTGTTGACTAACAGGTACGTGTGAACACCTTTCACTATAGTTTCTCAAATCCGTGTGAAATTACACACACTGTTGCCAAATGCATCACATTTCCCTTTCATGTGCATTTCACACGTGCTGGACATTTCCTATTTCTGACCCCACGAGTGTGAACAAGAATCTAGATCGGATACTAAATCTGCTCTTGCTACATTGTAGCAAAATATCAGTACAGGTATCTTTAAAATAGTAACTTTTGAAGAATAAACATATCTATACAAAAACATTGGTGTGGATTAACAGATTAGCTGCGTGTAAACAAACAAACTCACAAAGATCTTGAAGATTTAGTGTGATAACTACTGAAAGTAACTGTTTGTAGATTTCTTTTATTACTGGTAACAAATTGCACTTTTTTGGATCAGATATTAACCTAAATATTTGCTTCAGACTAGTGTCTAAATTTTAATAATAAACAATGTATAAAGTATTCAAATTTCAAGGATGTTGATGTATAAATATCTGGAACATGCTTTTGATACCCTCAGATGAACCGTCCTTTGTGTTCATGTCTGCCAGCAAAACAGGCCTTCTGTATTTTTTCAATTAGGGATGAATTAGGAATGAATTGTTTCCTGGTGTATAAGACAATGCCTGATTAAAAACAGACTGTCAGATTATGTAAGACACTGCGGTTAGCTGTAAAGAAACAAAAGCATTTCATTGTGTTTGACTGAACTCAAATACCAGCTGCTGTAATGTGGAAAAATAATGTGGAAAAAACCCACAGTGAATATTATCACGCAGGTCACAGAGAACTGAAACTTTAATTTGTTTGCACAAACAAACAAATTCAGTCTGATAATCACTCTTGTAAGATCTTCCCTTCTCCTTAAATAACTCTTTGTTGACCACATCTAAAGATTTGATTAAGAAATATTTCCTATACTGCGGTATATTTATTTACCGCTGTTCGCCCTTGAAGACGTGATGAAATTTTCTGTCTTATTTTTTGTGGAATAAGCAGAATTATATTTAAAGATGGTAGAACAACTAGCTGAAAAAGTGATCTACCAAAACATGAAATGAACAAAAACACAATAATCAAACAATGAATTTCTGCATGTCTGCAGGGTCTTCTTTCAAAACCTTAGCAAGTACCAGCAGCTGCAAGAAACCATTAAGAGAAGTCCTGTTCCTGTCACAGTCAATAACAGATGGCTTAACACTCACCCTATAATGCATTTAATGTATAGTAAAGTAAGCAAATGCCACAAAGCTTTTTTAGCTTCAGGGCTTATTCCTGGGGTGTAACACATGCTTTAGCAACAATTACAGATTGGGCTTTTAAAATAAAAATTCGAAATTATAGCACAGTAGTAAAAATACGGCAGCATTTCAACATCTAAATCCAATGCTAATCTGATTTAAAATACAAACGTTATGTTGGTGCTACACAGATATGAAATTCAGAAAGTCAAAATGTCTTTTATTTTTATTTGTTATTCCAATGTCTACACTTTAGACCTACTGGGCATTGTAACAAACCAGGTTAACTGTTTCCTGGGAAATCATATGCTTGGGTCCTATAACTGTGGTAGTGGTGAGAAATGGCTTATATTGCTGCGATAAGTCTGTCTTGGTTCCTGTGTCTGTTCGGGTAAAATCACTAGAAGTAGCGTTCATAATCCGAGATTTCCTAGTGAGACTCCCCGTTGATCGAGGAACCCTCTCCTCGCGGGGACGAAGATCTGGAGAGCCCCTTTTCTGTGTTATCCGAGTTGGATCCACTCTGGCTGTGGTGGTCTCCAGATGTCGCGCTGGAAGAAGAGCTGGGGGACGGCTTTGTTTTCTCCTTAAAGTCTGTTATGATAACCGTCAGATCCCCCACTGTCACTTCCAGATGCTGAGCGCTGCTCCGGTCCACATTTTTTAACCTGGGCCTGCAGGATACAGAGTTAAGAAGAAGAGATCAGAGCCGCTAATGCAACATAAAGACAGTGTTCTGGGGTTAGACTGAGTAATCTGGAACATCTCATTTTCAAGATATGAAAAAATGGTCTTTGTGTCTAACATTTGGAAAGTTTGCTCATACAGATCTGTTTGATACTAACAAAAAGAAACGAGAATTATCAGTAGATGCGCTGCAGAAGAAATCTATTGTTGTAACAGCATCTTTGTTTTTATTTATTCAAAATGTCTGCCATTTGTTTAATTTTAGTTACCGTAATTTTCTTTAGTACAAAGCGTAGAATTTAAATTTTTTTTAGACTTGAACAGAACAAACTCTCTGTTTTAATGGCTGTTTTTTTACTTAAAATATTTGATTACAAACTGAGCTTCACACATCTCTCATAACCAATAGCTTCAAGAACTAATAGTTTCAAGAATTAGAGCAAACATAGATACAGTTTCCACTGAATGAGATATCTGTGAGGTAGCTGAATCTGTCTGCAGATTCATGAACACACCGATACATCATTCATGAACATCAGGGCGTATCACCTCATCTTCTTGTGGCTGTTCTTTTTCAGCATCGGTTCTTTCTCGTTTTTGTCTCTGTCCGTTCTCTCTTTTTTCTCTTTCTTAGGTTGTGTGGGTGAAGCAAACTGTTGTGTTACTTGCTGGACTACCAGCTGGGAAACAGGACGGGGTTTCCTGTGGAAAACAACGAGATAAAAACAGGCAAGAATGAGAGGCGAGAAAGCGAGATATTTCAAATCAAGAGCTCAAAAGAGCCTGATGAGAAGAACTTTGTGGAAATGAGCATGTTAAAACAGGAGTGTGGAAGCCAGTTGAGAAATCTTGCCGGCAACGAGTAATCTGAGAAGAATGTTTTCGTAACACTTGAAAAAGCAGCGGATTCACTCCTCAGTTTTCCCAATAACAAAAAGACACAAACACTAGGAATTCTGAGAAAAATGATGCAGAACTGCTGGCTTGTGCATCCCCAAATGCAAACTGATTTTCTGTGTTCCTGTGAAGGGGAACATCACTTCTGTACTGCTCAGGGTTTGTTCAGTGACACAATGCCAAGTTATCATGAAAGGGAGCTTGGATGTTTCTATGTGGAGAATAAGGTGTTTTGAGTGGTTTTTAACGTGTTGCTATGAGGTTGCTAGGGTGTGCTGTGTTGTAGCTTAGTGGCTCAAGTCAAAAGACTTGGATATAGCTTAGAAATACTAACGCTGGATAAACTCCAGTGTGAAAGATTGCTTAAACAGCTATGGATGTAACGGACCAATCAGCAACAGCTCCCAATCTGTCCTACCAATCAATGTCTGTTAGGCTGTAGTATCGCTGTTTACATTCGAAACGCATCAGCGCCCCCAATTATCGTCCTGACAGCTGCAGTGATTAGATTGTATCTGTATCTAGGAGCTGATCTCAGATCAGTGCACAAGTCAGGATCTATCAAAAGCAACTATTCAGTTTAGCAACAGCATGTAGACTTAGGGCCCAACCAAGGCTTCCAAAACAAAACTGTTTTTAACATTGCAGCCATGCAGCCTGGTGTGCCAACAAACACACACTTTGAATTAAAAAACAGCTTCTTGGTATTTAGCGCTGGTGCACTGTTTATGCTTTCACCCATAAGCCCCTGGAGCTTTGGGAATAGCTAATGAAGTCACACATTGTGAAATTAGGACATTGTGAGTCCTAAAGCACAGCGGCCAAGAACCGCTCATTAGCATTGATTCTGAGCCCACGGCGAGAGAAAACAGTCATTATTAGATGCTGGTCTTCTGCATGTCGGGACCTGGCAGCCGGCTGTCGATGCTCAACACCCTCCACTCGCCTTTGTTAGACTCACAGTTCAGAGGAAATCAATCAGTGACTTTGTGATGCATTTCCTGTCTGGCAGAATAAATAACATTAACGCTGAACCTGCTTATTTCTCAATCATAAGGAGAGTGAATTCTCGGCTTACACAGAAACATGGGCAATTGCTTAGCCTAAAAGCTAATTATAGTCTTGAGGTTATTATACGTAAATATTTAACCGTATGTCATTTAAATGCCATGATTGGCCGTTAAACTTACTTAAAACCTTAATTGAGAACTATATCTTTCAGCCTCTTTTAATGAAGCATTTTAGTTATGTAGTGGCATTTTATATTAGCAATAAAATACTTGGTCATGCTATACTGTAAACTGTTAAAACAAATATTTTTTTCATAGAATCAAGTCAGTGCTGTGTCAGTTATAATCAATCGCAGTCATCTGAAGACATCTACAAAGGCTTTTTCTCTGACAGAGGTTCTTGGGTAAGAGGTCCTAATGCAAAAACACAATAATCTTTCCCATATTACTTCTATTAAAAGAATGACAAAAGGGCTGTGCTCTCCCACCCGAGCCAAGAGTCTCTCAGATGAGTCCACATCTTCATGTTTGTATAATGGTGTAATGGCTGCACTGGGAAGGCTTGTGTACTCATGGGCTTAAATGACGGGGAGAGAGACCATGATTAATGCACTACACTGTGTGAGCATGCAGTCTCCATACTTCTGCTTCTATCCATCCACTGCCAGGCCCTCTGTTTGACAGATGGGCCCTTGCCTCCTGTCATCTCTCCTCTCCCTTCCACAACGTTTTCTGATGGTCCTTCAAGCATTTGCTTTTCCTTCAGCTTCTTTTAAAATGCAATGCTGCAGTTCTGCAACGACTCTCTCTGGCTTCAGTTTCCAGCTTCCTTCTGCCTTATTTGAGTGCCCAGAACTGTCTGAATCCAAACCAGGTCAACCCGTTTCAGATGGTACGTGCAGGACATGCGGCGTTGCATGCTTTGAGAACTGCACACAGTAATATGTCTTATAAATAATACCAGGTTCTCGTAAATTCCCCGTAACGTGGCTGTTTATGTGGCTTTGGGTTTATTTGGCAGAGGCATGCTGGGAAGGATTTCTGACTGCGTTAGTTTCACCTTTTTGGGCAAAGAGACGAGAGTTTGCAGTGCTGCGCTCAGGGTTTTGCACACAAGCAATTAGAGAGGATTTCAAATGCTGCTTTGTGCCTTCAAACAGTGTAGTGTCGGGACAGGTCATGATGGTTGAATACATTATTTTGATGTTTCTGCACGTTTGATATTTTTAGTGGCAGTGCTTTAATTGGTGTGCCGGCAGCGTGCTTCACATCTTCACATTAATTCCATTTAAAGCTGCTGCTTATGGCTTCAAAAATTCAGATGGACGTCTTTGCCCTTTGCATGCATCGTTTTTTTAAGCATCCAACTTTTTAAGATGCCAAGTTAAGAACGGTCCATCTTAGAATGCATGGGTCTCAAGATCCACTTTTAAGTTTCATTCCGTTGAGCTTATTCACAATTGAAAATATCCATCTCCTCCATCATCACCTCACCGATACTGACAACATGAAGGATGATGGATCTGATTCTCTCAGCGACACCTCCGTTGGCTGCAGGTTAAGTCAACAAATGATAACTGACTGCCTTAAATTTGTTCTGACAACACAAACATAGATTAATGTCAAGTCAAATAGACTCTCATGCTTGTCCGGTAAAGAAAAACACAACGCAGCTTTCCTTTGCTCTATCATCTGTCATCTTTAGGGGTCTTGAGTAAAAACCGGCCTGGTTTAAAAAGGAACATTCTCTCCATGTTTGTGGTAATTGAATGGTATAATACTCTCTCTCCTGCAGAGCGACTGCTTTGCCGGGAGGTAAACCGTGTCAGTACTGTGGAATAATCCGAAGTCTGCTGGCTGGTTTGGGGTCAGTGAGGAAATGGGCTAAAATGTTGCACATGAAGAACTCCAGCTTCATCAATTACCTGTCAGTCTGTCAGCACAAGGTAACAACCAGCTAAACAAAATGACTCCTCCAACACAAGCAAATACAGCCAATCGTGAAGCAACACAAAAGAGCCCATTCACTTGGAAGCTTGTATTGTGGTTATTTCAGACTGGGTTTGTTTGGAAAATTACTGTGTTTTGCTTTCATATAACAATGATGCTGAAAAGGCTGTCAGCTAAACGCTCTACAGATGTCTTTTAACCCAAATGACATATTTGATGGGGCGGCTATCAAACACGCTTAAATAATCTTGTTTCGTTTACTGCCAGACATCAGTCAGGGCCTTATAAAACATTCATCTGCTATCTGCCGAACCCAACCGCATTTAAACAAAAACCCTGTCTTCTTTTGCGGTTGTTAGCGGATTAGAATAACAACAAACAAAAGCAGCTATCGGCGACAACATTAAAAAAACATTTGTTGCGTTTATATATAGAAAGAACTGTAAACAGCAATGAGCAGAAGTATGGCCAGCTAGTAGATAAAAGAACAAACCTCAATGCGTTTAGCTGTGATGTGTGTGTGTGTGTGTGTGTGTGCGTTTTCTTCAACGCAGTCATGCGTAAATTAACAACTTGTAACTATCACACAGTCCATCATCTGCGACCGTCTCAGAGGGGAGATTATGACAGGCTGTTATGACTTGTGATTTTATTTATGCATACGAATGTCTGTGTAGTGCGCATCCCAAAGTGATGATACTTCCTTTGACGATAACATTATTGATTAAGCCGTTGAATGCAAATGAATTCAAGCTTTCTGGACGCCAGCTGCTGCGGTGACCCAGACGAGTGACAGCACCCTACCCTCACATAAAACCTCACCATCCTCCGGCTTCCCACACACGGTTTTGCAATGAAAATTAACATTTGTCGGCTCTGTTATGATACCTTAATTTTGCAGTGGCAGTGGGATCTTGGGACTTACGATTCGAGAGCTCGGTGATAATAAAGCCTTTATTAATATTCGGCCATAAGAAATGATCGTTATCTGGTGCTCTTGAGAGCCGAGGTCTATCATCATCTTCATAACAATCATCATCTGTTTTTGTTCACGTTTCAAAATGACAATAAGAAATGTTTTACTTCTCATCTTTATGACATCTAATGCATTTAGAAAACAGGGGAAGACAATATCCAATGCCAATTCTATAGCCACAATTACTTTCTGATTGCAATCCAGATTGTAATACGCCGACAACTTGTGGATTACACTGAAAGTAACACTGCACACTTAACCGAACAATAATGAATCTGCATGCCACAGCTCATGTAAACCTCCATTAAACCTCATTAAACACTGACTTCGGAAAATGTAATCAGTGCTGTTTTCAAGTCCCATTGCAAACAGATCAGCAGGCGTGTTGATTTATATGCATCATTTCCACTGTCAGAGTACAGTGTAGTTATTGCTTATGGGCTGTGCCATCCAGTCAATGCCTTGAAAACACATGCCACATGTAAATGCACCGAAATCATCCAACTTACCGTGACCCAGTCGGACCTTTGGTCGTGCCAGATTGATTTATCGTCTAACCTAAAGCGATGTCGTCGATTGTTGACGCAATAGGCAAGGAAAAACAACCACATATGTACCTAGATCACGTTGTGGCCACCACGACCGAGTTCTGGGCGACCACAATGCTTTCTGGGTAGGCGACCCACATCGTTTGGGTCATGCATATCGACGTCGTACTCACCGCGTCGACGTGCCCTTCCTGACGTCACACATGAGGCATTTGAACGCCTCGGCGCTGTTCTTGAACGTGCACACGCTGCAGTCCCAGAAGGCGTCGTCGGAGGGGGGCTTCGCCTGCCGTTTCGGCCTTCAGAAAGCAAAACAAACAGACACAACATCACACCTCGAACCGCGGGGGTCTCCGACGCGTACAAAACGCGCCCGCTTTTGAACGACGCGATACTTTAGGTCGGCCGCGTGTCGCGTCTCTCATTCTCACACACACTCAGACGTTTTTCTCCGACTTGTTTCGTTACCTCGTCGGGCTTCTCTTGTCGCCCATGACGCGGTGAACTCGACGCGACGCGGTGAACTCGACGCGACGCGGTGAACTCGACGCGAGGCGTCGCGGGCTCGGTCGCCTCTCGCGCTCTGCCGCGACGCGCGCGCTCCGCTCTCTCTCTAGCGCGCGCGGCTCCCGGCTGTAGTAGAGCGGACGGCGCAGCACGTGACCGCAACCCACCAATCCCGTGCCGGTTTATGTTGCTAGACTTGTGACGTCAATATACGCGTTACAGCGTGACGTCACGTCGTAATGAATGAACGAGACGACGATGGCGTAAATATCAACACGTGTGTGACGCAGGGGAAGGAAAATCAATAATAATAAACTATAAACTGGTACGAGATCATCATAGAGATAAAAACGTCATTTTCTCAAAAGTCGTCGGGCTTGCTCCTATACTCCAGGTCCGCTCACTCAGTTTAATGTGATTTCATCCCTCCAAAATTGCCATTAAAATGCATGCCCTCCGTCCACATAAATATAACCAACATTAATTTCCATATTTTAAATTGAGCGTGAAAACAAGAGCACCATGTGAATTCCAGTGAGCTTTAGAAAACCATCCCTTTAATAGTCAAGAATACTATACTCAGATGTATGTATAACCTTATAACCATTTAAGAATACTTATTATTATGTTATTACATTGCCCGTGCACACTGTACACATTGAAAATAAAATCATGTGTCACCACCTAGCATCTTACTCAGTTTTATCTTATTAAAAATATATATAAGACCTTAGTTTGGTTTTATAACTATAACACGTATAAAAGTGCCATGGTTATTGTCTCTTTTTGGCTTGGCTTGTCTTTAGCGCTTAGAATTCTGACATGGCATTTATGATGAACTTTGATAATCGCATAAAAATACTGTCAGTATATCATCCTAGTCAAGGATCATTTGGTTAAACAAGCGACTTTATGTAGTGCCAGGAATTACAAGATGACAGGAAGTTGTTTTAATTTTCTGTTTTACATTTTTGTCGGTACTATAAGAATGTAATAATAAAATCCACAAAACTAAGCTTTATTTACAAGATAAAAGTATCATTTTACTTTTTCAAATCAAAGCACTACTGTATGTACCCAATATCTGAAGTGTATTTATCTGAATGAGTAGCATTACATAACTACAGCTTTTTCTTGACCTGGATAGCAAAACATATTTTAACACAAACTCACACTGGTAAAATGATAAATTTAGATCAATGTGTCTCTCCTTAATAGGTAAGAAGGGTTGAGAAGAGAAAACATGAAGGTGTGAGTCTGTCGCTCAGATCTTCTTCATCACTGAAGTAGGCGCTCTTTTTGATCCTGAGTTTGTGGGTGTCATTTGATGTTAACGCTTCAGATGACTTTTTGTTTCCATCTCCTTTCCTCCTCCTCAAATGCTCCTATCAGTTATGCTGACAGCAGTAGGAGGAAATTTATATTTCCCTTTGAAAGCACTTCACTAAAACATTACTGTATTACGACTTAACTGCAAAATATAGAATTTTCACAAAATATGATTATATTATCAGATAAAAGACTACATCTGACTGATATAACCCAGCTTTAATAATCTCTTGAAAGGTGTTTTACTTTAGTATAAGTCAGTATGGGTTGCTGTGAGTCTAATCATACCAAAGCTGTGTCTGTTTATGCATAACAATGAGTTGTTTTGCGTTAGTAAAAGTTGCGTATACTTGTATTATCAACAGTTTATGCAAACTTTACTGATGTTGTTTGGAAATCCATAATACATTTTTTAACCAGAATGATGCTTGTTTGTATGTGCATCTGTTGTGATAGGCTAAATGTTATTATATTGTGTCTTAAAACATAAAACAAATAAAAACATGAAAATGAGTGTATGTATTAACCTAAGATAATATCCGTGCATCCCTAACAACCCTCAGAAAACATAATAATAATTAAGCCATACTCTGATATGACATCATACTATATAATGTAAATCTATTACAATAAGTCTGCTTATTGAGCAGTATTAAAAGACACACTTCACCACCTTGCCATATTTACAGCATAATTTCAGGGAAACAGAAGAGATGTATTTAATTTAATGTTGTTTTGGTACATAAAGTCTTGTAGTCAGTGCTTAATGTATTGATACAATGCATTAATGTATTGATAATTGATATTGATAATGTATTGATGGTTTATAACCAAGTAAAGCAGGATAACGCAGCCCACGGACATACCTAGATAACTTACCTAGTCGGAAGACTTTACTGATTGTAATGCATGTTTATCATAAAGATGAAAACCGCGTTTGTTATGTCTAATCTGAATAAAATGTAGATGTTTATTCAGCATGTAAAGCTGAAAAATATGAGAACAGCGCGAGCGGGAACTCAAGAGCTGCCGCCGTCAAAACAAGACACCTCCCTGTATTAAATAAACAAAACCTAACTCAATATATTGATAAATAAAAAGATGCCTCGGAAAATCTCTTTGAAGACATTTAATGTTTGTTTTTTTAATATTTTGTATTTTAATTTTGCAGCCATTTTAATAACAGCTAAGTGAAAGGCGCGTTTTATTTTGAAAACACAAACAACCGGAAGCGTTCGGGAACCGGAAGCGTTTTGTTTTGTTTTGTTTAGCAGGCGAGCTGAACGGCGCAACGTTTCCGGCTCAAAATCAACATTTCATTGAAGTTCATTGACTAAAACAGACGGATTTCTTTTCTTTTCACGGTAGATAATGTCGTGCGGTGGACGTGAACGGTATGTAAACGCTTGTTTGGGGTTAGCCGTGTGTCAGTGTGTACTGGTGAACAGCGGAACTACATTATCTGACACAATTCAAAGGATTTATTATAAATAACACATTATTATGGAGACACATGCATGGACCAGGCCGTGTCATTTGCTTGTTTGATTGTGTTTTGCAGAAGAAAAGTTTTAACACACTTGAACTGTAGAGTTGCATACTTTAAAAAGACAGTAATACAAGTAATACAGTACTTTCCTTTTGTTGTCCAATTCAAGTCCATTTAAATGGGCAACATCATTTCCTTACAGTACATGAACAAGTTTTGATGTGTGAATGACACGAGAGTGAGTACATGATGGATGTTTGTCATTTTTGGGACAACTAAACCTCTAATAGATGATAATCAAATAATAATATTGGTCATCGTAACTGTTATCTGCAGAAACAGAATGGCTATTATTGGAAACATGCTAAAAATGTTATATAGGTTTGTCTTTATTTTAATATCTCTTAATACTTAATATTCTGTCAGCATTTACATTAATGTCTCGTCTTGTCATAGGTAAAAACACAATACAGCTGAAGACATTCCTTTCCAACTATTAAAAGTAAGTTTTTTTGTGTATATGTGTGTGTAGGTATAATATATATATATACGTGTGTGTGTGTGTGTGTATATATACACATATATATATATATATACACACACACACACACACCAAGTTACCAGATGTTGTATGATTGTAATGTTTTAACGTATAGATTTAAAACTGAGCTACTGAACGGAGCTTTTTGCAATGCTAATATGCCTTGTATGTTTTATCAGTGGCGTTTAGGAGAGAACGAAACATCAGAGATATGTATGAGGAACGGTTTCTTTCAGAAAGAGGGGTAAATACTTCTGCTTCATGGTTGTGTTGTTGATGTTTAAGCCACTATCTGACTTTTCTTTTAGAAGAGAAACTCATATACATGGCTGTACCTGCCTGCTTATGTTACTTTGATGTAGCAAACACTACATTTATGTGTCTGTTTCAGGGTCCATATCCAAGAGGGCCTCCAGGAGAAAGGAGACCTCCTTTCGGGCGACCGGACGAGGACTACGGCCGAGGTTTTGAATACGACGGCCCTCGGTTTTACCCAAATGGTGCTCCTCGTAACTTCCACGGAGAAGATCAAAGGGGTTTCCATGGAGACAGCCATCACTCCTTTCCGAACGATCACAGGGGTGGGCCACCTGCTCGAAGGGTAAGCATTAAATTACAGACATGGAATACGCTTACCAACTCGCAACCGCAGTTGTATAACTTACATTTTTAACACATTCTTATAGCAGGAAGATTTCTCATACTACAGAGGACTGAGAGAGGAACCACATGCTGGCCGTCAACTGGAATTCAGGTATTTGATGTATTTCATGTGACTTGCCAGAGGAGAAAAAGTGTATTTCCGTAATTGTCGTGGGAGAGAATCAAAATGAACACATTCTGTGTGTAAACTGCAGAAGGTGAACGGCCAAATCAGTTATTACTGTGTCGCAAAGGTCTCATTCTGGCCAGATCTCATGAATACACCCAAAAAAAATCATGAAGATGCTTTAACCATGTTTAATTGCACAAAATTACCGGTAAAAGTCCACAATCTGTTCATCAAAATCTATTGCTCTTTGATGAAAAAGAGGTTAACATGCTCTGTTAGAGCTTGCAGCCAATTAAGTTTCTTTCTATATGGTAATTAAGATATTCTGAATAAAGAAAGGCATGCAATTTTTCTTTTTCTCTTCTGACAAAAATGAGCATTTACAGTATTTTCAATTATCCTTTAACATAATAATTCAAAATGTGTCTATTTGGAAACACCCAAAAGTGATGCCAATACCATGTGAAACTGGGGTCTAGAGTTAAAGGTCAGTTTTCCAGCAGATGGCAGCAATGTTCCTTTGAAAGTCAGCTGCATTTTATCCAGCTGTGTTTGTAGTTTGAGCAAGAGAAGGAGGGAGTCCAAAAACATCAAGTTGCTTAACAAGGAGCATATATCAAACCCTGAGTTGTCCTACATTCTGTGTCTGGTTTTTGTGGCTCAGCTTTCATGATAATACCCAGAGAGATTTCTACTGACCAGTGGGAAATTGGCAGTAGTTTTCAGGCTTTTGCAATGGTTCACAATAAGGAAAGATGACATCAAAATGAACTTCTTGTTGGTATACCCTGTTTTACAACATTACCAAATGATTTGCCTCTGTTTTAAATGGTGAGAACATTTTAATTTAATTAGATTAATTAATGCCACGTGTGTGGTCTTTGAAAGCACACATTACTCTTTTCTCAGAGTAGAAACAGAATCTCTGTTTAAAGATTTCTCCACAGACATTTGGCAAATGTGGAAAGTAGTGGCGGGAGTGACAGGACCAAATTTGGGGAAATTTGTTGCAAGCTGAACATGTGGACCACAGCTCAATGTGGCAAAGCTTATGTACTGACCACTAGGCCACAACTTTTACTGATCGGTGTGACCACTTGGTGGCGATGTTTTAATCAGTCAGAGGAGTTTGCGTTTATTTAGGCTACTCTTCGTATTAATATCAGAGGTTTCCAATATTCAGTTATGGATTCGGATTTATTCTCTCCATCTTATTTTCTTCGTCTTTTTCCAGTCCTGTGTGACATTTGTCCTCTAACTAGATGGTTGTGCATGTCTAGCATGATTAACAATTGTACTGTGTTTTATAACCTTTCTTTTCTTTAATCTGTTGTGATTGCGACTGAGACATTATCCTTGTTTTTGGCTTGAGGTAATATGCTGGCCTCATATTGACAGTACAGACAGACATGTGGTAATTTGCTCCATTGGGCCAGGGCAGGGGTCACCTGAGCTTCAAACAGATGTGAGGGTCATTAAAGTTTTGCGAGGTCACTGTGTGCGGACGCATTGTCTCATGTTAGTGAGAGAGGAACCTGGACGGGGTTCAGGCCAGGGTCACCGGGACCAGGTGCCTCTGATTCTTTTACGTCCTCTTGCTTGCCTGCACAGTGGCCCGTATAAGTGGCACATAATCAGACCACATGACCGGAGGGCCCTGGCAGGCACAGTTGAGGGGGGCAAAATAAACTGAAGAGGGTTTTACTGCCTCTAGAACAGATGTTTGTTAATGAATGTCTTGGTTTGCGGGCGGACTCTGCAAAGCTGCTGGGCTGCTCTGCTAAGCAGCGTTGCAACTTTTTACAAGGCTCATTTTGCTCTTTGTGCATTTTATATTGAGTTGCACTTTACAAGCAGGATGTGAAGCCCCTGGCATGATCTTTAAATGATGTAGAGCTCAGTATGGAGAGCAGTTTAAGAGGGTCTCCTCTGAGATCTCCTCTGTGTCATTGGGATCGGGGTTGTACTGCAAGAAGATGCAGCAGATGCCAAATCATTAAAGACAACATAAAATCATGGACTTTATTTACTTCCTTAGTAAATATACCACATATCTTTGTGCCCCGTTTGTCAGTGCATGTTTCATGTTTCAGTGTGCAAATTTCAAGTGGTGTTTTTGTAGTGTTTCATCAAAATATAACAACTTTCTCCAGGGCCTTTATTGAGAAGTGACCAAAAAAACATTGTCCCTGACCCTGTGGTTATGTGTCCCATGTATTAGAAATTTGTCTTGGGCCCTGGGAAGTTTGGCGATGGCCCTAATTTTCTCCACCTCTTTTTGACCTCCTCTGCAGACATAACTGAGGTAGCACTGTTTTGGATAAATTGCTTTTATTGCATTTAATAGCCAGGGATGATCATATTTTCCCAATTCAAGCCGTGCCCCAAATTACTATTACTATAATTACTAAAAAGAATATTATAGTTCACATGAATGCAGTGCACAGTTTTGAAGCTGATGTCTAATGACAACACAAGGAAGCGTGTGTGTGATTTTTCTGCTCTCTGCTGGGAACAAGGGGTGAAAAAAGTGTGAAAAGCCTTTGAGCAACAGAGATGAACATAGTTGGAGGTGTGAACTAGAGGAGAGAAACTCTGGGCATCATGTTTCCTTGTTGAGCCAGAGATCAGGCATCTAAAATGACCTTCACAGTCCTGAGGTCAAATGAGTGTCTGGCTGTATCCCTCATTATACCTTTCTCAACTTAAAGGGGAACAGTGGACAAATACATTAACTGCATATACTGGGGGTGGCCATGAATACCTGAGTACTGAAATGGACACAAAGACCACAGTTCCTATAGTTAACACCCTTTGATTTTTGTTGGTGTTCGTTTGAACATTTATGCATTTGTCTGTAGCTGTGAGAAATACTTACACAAACATTCCCAACTCTGCTTCAAAATTTCATGAATCTTTTTTTTTTCAGACCAGGCAATCGAGCCGGTCCTCCCCCAAATGCTCGAGTTCAGGGTTCGTACCCTCCGCCCAGGACTCTGTCTACATTGGGTCCTGAAGCTGGAGATGACACCTTAATGCAGGCCATCATGAACCTGGACCGGGGGTTTGTATTTAAGCAAGTTATCTCAAACTAAAGTTTGATTCATCATGTTCCACCAGATGTTGAAAACGTTGTGTGTCCTTTACAGAGAGGAGAGGGACAACCTGAGACGAAAGGCTCCTTTCCCCCCAGTGCGTGAACGTTCTCCAGCCCGACGTGACGTCCCTCCTTCCCCCCACAGTCGGTCAGGGTCCAGCATAAGCAGCCGCAGCTACTCACCAGAGCGGGGCAAAGCACACCCCTTCCCACCCCAGCAGGGCAAAAGTATGATGTGTATGTGATATACGATGTGAAATACACACACACACACACACACACATACATATACATACATATATATATACATATAGACAGCCTGCCAAGCATTCTTGCTTTCCCTTTGGAGAAATCTCATTGGTGGGATCTCCCCCACACACAGACTGTAGACAGTACAAAGGGTCAGTGTAGTCTTTGACCTGACATTGACTGTTTAATATATTTGAGAGCCTGTTGATTAATTGACCGGCTGCTATTGATTGAAAGGCTTTCCTGACTAATTTGCATGAAAGTGCATTTTAATGTGCCCAGCTGTGGTGCTGAAAAACTTCAAAAGTTTTCCTGGTTTCTTGCTTTATTTTAATATAAACAAGATAAACATCCAACATGCTGTACAGACAAGTTTGATTTAAGTCATTGTGTTTGAAAGTAGACAATATGGGTCAAACATGGCCGAACGTCCATCGCAGGCCGCTCTTCCTTGCAATTTAAGATTACGGATGATGTCACTCGAAGCCTGTCCTAATAAATATTCCCATCTGTGTTTTGTTTCCCTGTTTTCTGTTACCATAATAAGATTGTTTGTAACAAAGGCCGAGTGAAATATGAAAGCACGAGGTCATAACCTCTAGTAATAATGAGGAAAATGTATCCAAAAACACTTGGATTCACTACAGTGGTGTAATTTGTGCTTTGTTTGTCTCTCTTTTACGTTACATATAGAAAAATATTTGGTTTTCTGTCTTTCAGGATATGAGGAGCCATACGGTCCAGGCAAGGTGCCAGGTGAGTAAAACCCTGTCTTTTAAGAAGATACAGACTAAATTGTAGTAAAAGAAAAATGTTTTATCATCAACGCTAAGCATCAAAAGTGCTTAAACACACAAACACGTCATTGACATCAGGGACCCCCAAAGAATTAAAGCTATAAGCTTACTTTAGTAAAGACCATTTTAATGTTTCGCTTATGTAAATCCAGGGCACGACTTTTACTGAGGTCTTGTATTTAAATGTGATTTATTTTTTTGGGGATTGAAAATGTGTTGTTTTAATTTCAATGAAAAGTCATACTCTTCTGGAATCCTCATCAAGTGAATTTACTGCTTAAACACAAGGAGATTATGTTTCTGGAAGTGAAAGGTCAAACCACAGACACAGTAACTGAAAGCGTTGCTAATCGCACCTTAGTATAACCCTGTGTTGTTTGTCTGATTCCTTCTCACTTACTTACAGGTCATAAAAAGGCCAAAGGCCTAAGTTGGATTGTATGATTGCTAAAACTTATCTGCTCTCTTCTCCAGCTAGCTTTTATTTACCCCCTACCTAATACTTAGCATTGGTGTATTTCGTGATATAGTTCAGACTTTAAAAATGTAAATGTAAACTTTCATTAACCGTGAATCAGTTTGTCCGGCACTCTTCCACTGGAATGAGTGAATCAGAAGAAGAATCAGTAGGTGTTGAACCCACAGCTCAACACTCAGAGAAGATCATGACACTGAAGGCACCTGGCTTTGGTTTGCCTGCAGGGGAGAGCCCTGATCAACACTGAGGAAACCACCTGGTTTTGCATAACAGCTGGATGCAAGAAGGATCCGTTTCAGCATGTGAAAACATTTACGGCACCAAAATGAGTCAGACGAGGCCGTATTCCATGGCTTTCTAGGGGATGTTGATCCATGTCCAAACTATAGCTGCATTGTTGGCTTATGTCCTTCGACAGATGCTTTTTGTGCTTTCATCTTCTCCAGACAGGGAAAGGCCCCCCGGCCCCTCTGTGAATGCATCGCGAGACGGCTCGCCACATAGCTCCGTATCGGCCTCTAAGGTGAGTTGCATGTGCCGCAAGACACGCGGCGGCTCCTAAACAGATGTGCTTACCAAAACACTCTCTTTGAACTGCTAACATAATAATAAGTGCGACATGCCAGTTGATGGCAAGAATCCACAAATCTTGTTTGAATTTGATCCAGCAACAATTTATAAAATCTCTTTGCTTTCACACAGAGGGTCCGTGGTTGTACTTAAATGCAGCCCTCAATTTTATACTATGTATACCATGTGTCTGTGCACCAAGGAGGTCTTAAAAAGACTGGAGACCCCTGGCTGGTTGCTCTCTGCTATGTGATAGGACTAAGTGAGAGTTAAATGGTCTCGTTTGATGCATGAAAGGCAAGTGGCGCGTGTCATGTTTATTTTAACTGTAAGCAAAGTTCTGACATAAAACACGCAGCAGGACGCGAACAGAGAGGTCGTAGGTATCATGATGTGTGCCACCCGGACCGCAGCAGGGCTAAAAAAGGAGCGTGAAATGCATTAGCTTGGCTCACAGCTTTATCTTGAGATCTTATCGTCGACTCTGAGCACTCTAGACACTTTAGGGAGCACTTTGAGCTTAAAATAAATTTTTATTTGCATAGTCTCACAACGGTTATTAATAATATCTCTCTTGGCCTTCGGCCTAAATGTCAGTGACGTTGGGTTTAAGAGAATAGTTTACTCTGTCATTGTTTATTCACCTATATAAGTTTTTCTGCTGTGGAACACAAAAGGGGAATTCTTGATGAATGTGCTGACTGCTGTTACCATGAAAGTGGTCCATAAGATTTGTTTGCTAAATTCTAAAGTATTCTAAAGCCATACAAGTTCTCAAAATAATGTTCTTTCTAGTTAGTATCTCACTAACTAGGCTTACTATCTCAGTCATAAGTGTTTGATCTGCTTCCATGGCTCTGCTTCCTTTGGTCATAGCCTTGTGCCTTACATTAGAAGACGTTGCTAGTGTAAACCAGGTCTGATGAGTGTCTCTTAAGTTCAGCAAATGTGTTTTTGGGATTCATTGTTTCAACACCAAAGAACAAAGGAAGAGAATATATTTCCCAGTGGTAAAAACCTTTGGAGATCTCATCTTAAACAAATATTTATCCCAAACTTGCCCTTGTTACTGATTGTCATTGGTGTTAGTTTGGTTAATTATTGTACAATGTTAGTGTTTCTAATTTACACTCTACTATTGGTCACGTAAACCTAATGAGGTATTTCAGAAATAGTTTACCCAAACAGTTGCATCAAGACCAGAGGAAGTTGTTAGTGAACAAAAATCTTAATTTATCTTTCAAGTTCTGATGTACTGGACTTGTATGGAAAAGAGCAGAATGAATGTTCTGCTAATCCTTTCATTTTGTGTCATAAGAAAGAAAGGTCTGAAATGACATTGTGGATTAAAAAATGATAACATTTTCATTGTTGGATAAGCTATTTTAACCTACGAATACCTTACCATTGTCCCCCCATTTTTAGAAGTGTGACTTTTAGAAGATTTATCAGGTCAACTCTTGGTATGAGAACTTTATAGCTGTACCTATGGTAGCTAAATAGCTGGCCTGCCCACTGCATGCCACATTGACATGCCTGGGGGTTTAATGGGGCAAAAAATAATTTGGTTCGGTTGGTTTATTTTAAGCCAGTGCTGGCCTCTGAGTCATTTTTTTATTTCCAGTCCAGGACCATAGGTAAAGCAAATGAAGCATGGGTTGACCTGGCCCTTCTTTTCTAAGACAGTGTCTCCAAGTCCGAGTCACATATTTAAATGGACAGAGGCAGTTTGTTTGACTTTTTCCGCCTTGTTTCCATTCTGTCACGCAGTTACATAGCTCTGCTTTGCTTTTTTTCCACTTGAACAAAGTATCTTGTCTACTTTTCCTGAATGGTGTAGCTTCCACATCTCCGTGTTTGTTCAGTTTCTTCATATGTTTTTTTTTTAATACAGTTTCCTAGTCTGTCTGAAGTAACCGGTGGGTTTATGTACTGCAGGAGGACATGACGTCAGTGGAAGGGCCCACAGAAGAAGTTCTGACTGCAGCGGATGAAGCCTCCGTCATGGACGACTTTCAGGAGCGGCGTGCTCAAGCTATTGCTGCCAAGGCTCGAGAAATTGAGAAGGTTTGAGATGTGCCCCAGTTTCTTAAACTTTTTCCTACGTCTCAATGTGAAATAGACAGTAGAATGTTTTTGTTCTAAATGACTATACACTCATTTGCCATCTAATTATGCAGTATATGATTAGTTGGGCTGCCAAAGTAATTAAAAAAGGTAATATTTTTTCTATATTGATTACTTCTATTCCAGCTTAATGAGGAGAAACGACCATTTAAAATTGAGTGCATTCTGAACCTGGAACAACTAGTATCATACTGACACATACCATCTAATTTTTAAAGTATTTATTTATTTAATCATACATAATTTTTGGGGGGAATGGATGATTGTATGTTTCAAAGCTGAAACGCCCGCTGTAAAGTTCCTACATTCTCCTCCTGATTTTTACTAGTTCTGTTAAACGGGTAACAGGATCGCCCAGGGGGCGGAGCCTCAGCCTACACACTGACCACAATGCTTTAGCCTCAGACGTTGCATTTAAGGCAATGACGTGAATGTAGGGCGTGACATTCGATTTGGCTGACTAATGGTAGATGGAGTGCACAGGAAGCCTGTTGGAAAATCCATTTCCATTTAATACATGGAACGAAATAAATATTAGATTTCTTTCTACACTTGTGATTAAATTGAAGTGTGTTTTGATTTGCCCTCTAAAACGCACATACGTAAGTGACACTGTGTGCACGTCTGTCAGTCTGTTATTTCACAAAGTGTGTGTGTTGTTTCAGTGTTGAACAAGTGTCCACCAGATGTTTAGCTGTTCTCTCAATCTGGTCTAGCCATCTCTACCCTCTTCTCTTTACCTTCTTTATCCTAAAAACCATTTAGCTGGCACACAGTTTTTTTTTTGTACGCTTGAGTGAGGTATGTATAAACAGCCTTCACTGCTCAATTCCGTTTCACAGATTGAATAAAACTACCTATGATTGCCTGACAGAGTCCAAATACTTACTTTTACTTTCAAGTTTAAGTTGGATTCTGATTCAAATTCAGGTTTACATTAGATTCAGATTTTCAGTTTGTAAATCTAACATCTATTTTGATGTCAAATCTGGGAGATCGTAGCATTGAGCATTTTCTACACACAATATGCTGTATTTGCTGTAAAACACATTTTAGCCATGTTAGTTGGCCATTAAGCCAGTTTAAGAATCGTGATTCAGATCCAAATTTTGATTGGCTCTCAATATTTTGTTTAGACAAGTCAGATGTTTATTTTGCTGATAAGTGGCTGTGATTGTAACAAGACTAAATTCCTTACTGCTACAGCGCTGTAAGTAGGGCATCGTTGTTATGATAGTTCAGGAGTCCACGGCGATGTTTAATCTGAGACTGAAGCAGCAGTCGTGCGGTTGTGCAGACAGGCAAATCAGGCATGTACAGTTCTCTCAGTCTCTAATCGTGTTTGATGTTTTTGATCTGAAGACGTCAGGACAAGCGTGTAGAACAAACAGCAGACTGATAACTGGAACACAGTTCCCCTGAAAGCCATTACACTGTCTTCTTGTGCTGTTCTATAGCCAGTTTCCCCATTCATTGATCACAGGCGTTAGGTTGTGCCTGCTTTTTGCCCTAGTTTTGTTGTATTTAAAGAACAGTTTGCCTACTTCTGTGGTCTGCTCTTCCCCTGTTTTTTTCCAAACCTGTATGCTGTTAGTGTGTTTGTTGAGCACAATAAAGAATTTTTAAGTGTATGTACATATTCTATTAGTATGTAGTGTTGGGTATACTCAAAACCTTGTGGCTTTATATGATAAAGATAAATTTGGACTTCAGTGCTAAAATAGCACTGAACTTACATTGAACCAATCAGAATTTTTTAAGATTATAAAAACTTCCCCCTTTCCCCCGGTTTTCTCTCCCACCCTTCCGGAGTAATTCCCTGCTATCTACAACTACAGCCCGAAGCTCTGCCTTCCTGTGTGATTGAGTAACAGAGGTGGGCTTCACAGGAAGTGTTTGGAATTAGAGCATACTCTAGGAAATCTCTTCCCAGAATTCCTGGGATTATGATTCGTTTAATCTCAGTGCCATGCTGAGTTTGCATGTACAATCTCATAATGGGACACAACAATAGGTGGTCAGATTTTTTTATTATACTTATGAATTACAACTGTTACCATTATAATGGTTATTTATAAAACGGGCTATAAGGAGTAACATTCACTTTAAAAATAGCAGTCTGGCAAACCTTCCTGTTAACTTGATGTTCGTCATCTATGTGTAGTTTAGTGGTGGTTTCTTCTCAGTCTATAGGTCTTTTCTTCTGTACATATAAGACATAATATCATAACAGTAGCTTGGGCATATTCTTTTCATCAAATTATATTTGAATCATCATCCACGCATGCAGTTTTACCCCTAGTGGACTTAAAATGCACATAAATAGCATGCAGGCTAAAAGGCACCAGCACCCATGTTTATTGGTGGAGTGTTAATGAAGGTAAACAGTCACGCTGCTTGTCTTTCTAACTGCAGTTTGTCTTAACTCATAGCCTCAGGCCCTTGTGAACTTCCTCTCTCTGTCTAAATCACTTATCCATTCTGTGCCGGAAGGTTCTAATGAACTCTTCTAGACTGATCTCCTGGACCCTTTTACTGGGACTTAATGACTATTAGAGGGGAGTTCTTGCAGAAGAACTCTGGGGCTTTGTGTGTGGGCCCTGGTATTCCTGGAACCAGGTGATCTTATTTTACTAGAACCTGACTGAACTAGAACCTGGGAATAAGCCCTCACGTGAACGGCTAATGAGGAGCTCGTTGCCAAATTATGAGTCAGCACAATTAGTTGGGTTTGCATATTGCCTTACAGACCCTGAGCTTTGAGTGACAATATAGTGAATAACTTTAAGCAAGTGTTCTGTATTTCTTCAAAACAAAATAAAACTTTTAATAGGTCTAATATTTTGTCATATACAGAAGCCATTTATAGGTTTTAAGTGTCCAAAGACTTTTTTGTTTGTTGAAAGTCTCTCTTTCAGTTTCAGTTTTGTGCTGCTCTGTAAAACTGTAAAGTCATGACAGTGCAGACATTTCTGATTTTGTTACTGTATCCTGATGTAAACTGTGTAGTAAATTTCAGATACGATCTCTAGCTATAAGTTACTTCCCCTAAGGGCTAAGTGTGAGTGAAGGTAATTGCGGAGGTTATGTAGACTCCCCTGCGTCTGAAGCATTGCTTTGATGCCCAGAAGTGTTTGATTATCCAACCACAACAAACAGAACTGAGCTCCTAGACTTTGGAGCTGGATGGCAGATGAGAAGACTGAGCATTCTCCTAAATATACAACAAAACTTTCCTCTGTCTATCATCTTCTGTGACCTCATGTGAAAAAAAAGTTTGATCTCACTAGTTTGATGATGGCTTCATGGATCTGTTCAGTGAGATCATTGAACCTTGGGTGGACAGTATGTACTGACTATGTGATTCAACATTGGTTTAAATACTTGGCATGGATGCTGGACTTGATGGTTAGGATGATCTGGGTGTGAGAAAGATTTGTGCCAGTTAAAGAGCCAAAAAGGTCTTCGTTGTTAGAAGCTGCACAACAGATGTTTTTAGGCTGTTTGTACATCTTTTTTGAATCGTACATCACTTCCAAGTATTGTTCTTACCATTCCATATAAATCATGCTTTATTGTGGCACCTCTACCGGCTGACTGGTGAGAAACTGTGTGTGTTCATTTTGGAGTCTGTTTACAGCTATTATCACAAATTATAGACTTTAAAACACGTTTTTTTTGGCCTCACCAAGTCACCATGGCAGGTACAAATCTGAGCCACTGGCCCAAACAAGCCAGGAGAAAGAAAAATCTTATTGGGCTACAGGATGAGAATCTTTACCATCAAGAAATCTTTTGTCTGTGCTTGTCTATGCATGTGTGTTTGTATTCAAAGACAAATGAATTGAAAATCCAGAAACTTGTCCCTCATTTCACTGTCACAGCTTATGAGAATACCTGAAGCAGTTTTATACGTCCTTCTCATTGTTCTTTGTAGCCCATGTAGAGTTAAAAGACGCGAACATAGCGCATATTGTGCTGTGGTATTTAAGGGCCCTGTTGGACAATTTTACAGTGTTATAATGTCAAAACATTGGGCTGTGTGTTGAGCAGGTGTACCGTCAGGACTGCGAGACGTTTGGCATGGTGGTGAAGATGCTGGTGGCCAAAGAACCCAGCTTAGAGAAGCCCCTGCAGAACCCACTAAAAGACAACCTGATTGAGATCCGTGAGCGATGTCTTGAGGACCTGCGACACTTCATAGCCGATCTCGATGAGGTCGTACGACAGCCTGAACCTGCTGTGTAAGGAAGCACTGATTCACTTGACCAGCAGTTTTTTGTGTTACTCCTGAGCCTACACAAAAGACCTTCATTGTAGTTGATGGATCATGTGAAGGCCTCTCCATATGGTGTACTCTGTCTCCTATGTGACAAGAACGATATATGGATATTTGTCGTTGAGACAATGACATTCATCCATTGATACTAGCTAATGCTAGATTGTACATCCAGAATTTGTTACCTTTCAACACTGATTAAAAAAATTATATAACAAAGCCAAGAAAAGCAGTGCTTGAAGAGGGTCTGCTCATTTATTCTGGAGGCTAAAGACATTTACTAACCTACTGGGGACTTTGATTATATTGATTTTGATTGTCTTGATGTTTTTGTTTAAGATAAAGGGTTCTACATTGTTGCCAGTTAAGTCAATTACATTGATGTGCATATTTTCCGACCATTGAGAAATGTTTAAATTAACAAATAAAGTTAATAATGAGTACGCGCTCAGCTAATCGTTGCTCAGTAATGGTTATGCTGTGCGTCTGACAATAATTTATTTTCACCCTTTTTTAAAATCAGTTTTTCAGCTGTTGTAAAATGAAAATGAACATATTTGTGTAGTTTTCCCTTTGTGTAGTATTACAATGTCTTGAAACTACTATAAGGCATGTTCTTGTTTTGATTTACTAAACCCTTTATGTCTTGTTTGTAAATAAAGTTACTATATATAGTGTGTAAATGTATATTTTCCATTATCTGTCTTAAAAGGCCAGCCATTCAACAAACAAGAAAAGTCAAGCTGCGGTAAAATGTACTTAATCTCATAAATTGCTTTATTGATGTCTTAATGTTAAAATGGGGTAGTATAGTTACCTGTAGTTAAATGTACAAGATAAAAGGGAAGGTCTCTCACCAACACTGTTGAAGCCCATATGCATATCATGGGCAGAGAAATGTTAAAGGGCACAGTTATTACACCCAAAGTAAATAATGTGGCCATTAAACGTGAATAGTGCATATATATGTATTGCATTTGCAAAACCCATGCCAATATAATGGCGAAACCTCAATTTTGTTCATTGCTAATCATAACTCGATCCATGAGGCAAGTAATTGTAGTAATTTATCATGTAACATATTTGGATATTAAAAATATCAGTATTCCAATCTTAATTTAACAAATATACATTGCTTGCACTGTTAAATAATTATTTATTTAGTCTACATGCTACTTGGTAATTTTGAATTTGACAATAATGCTTTTGCTATACAATGTACAAGGAAATATTGCAAGTTACTTTCCAATGTTCATACAACACCGACATAACTGGCATGCTCTACGTTTAAAGACATAAATGTCAAATAAAAAAGCTTGTTTTCCAGCTTTCATTAGGGTCAGGCTTGTGTATGTTCCAAAAGCAAAAGAGACAAGCTAAAGATCTTTAGTCTGAAGTCTAAGAAATTATGCAGTTCTTGCCCTTGTGGCCTTTCTTTTTTGATTTTGTACGTGAGCCGAAAGGGGGTGTTAAAGCCGTGACGTGGGTCGGATAGTCCTCTGTGTAATAATGAAAGCTTTGGGATCGAGGCTTAGGGATTGGCTGGCCAAGGAAATATCCTTCTTCTTCAGACTCTGAGGATGAAGAGGAGCATGTGGAACACCAGTCATCATCATCATCATAAAACTGTTGTAAGTGGTCCACTCGGACCATACCCTGCTGGCCATAGTCTGGTGTGCTTTGGTGATAGGGGTGCTGACTGTGTGTAGACTGATTAAGAAGGATACCATTCCTGGGCTCTGGTCTGCTCGAGCTAATTATCTGAGGCACAACGTGCAGTTTTGACCGTTCTTTAGGTAAGTGCAAGGCATTATCTGAGCGTGTTTTTCTGCCCTGTCTGTGTTTGTGATGATGTCTGTTAGTGGGACGTCTTGGTTGCTCCTCAGTGTGATAGGTCCGTCTACGAGTCCTCTCACTCATTGGTGGTTGCCTCAAGCCCAGACCACAATAATATCCCTTATCCATAACATCATCAGAAAACTTAACTTGTTGAGGTCTTGATAGAGGCTGTGATTGAGACTTGGTCCTTCTCCGGGCAGGAAGATGCAAAGGAGAGGTTTGATCCTCTCCAAAATATGATGGAATTCCATCCACTTCATTATCAACTTCTCCCTCTTGTTCCCCAAGTGCCTCTTCATGGTCCAGCTCAGAGTTTAGACTCTTCAAGGAATTAGTACTCCTGTGAAGCATTGATGAGTTTAGTGTGCCCATGTTACTAAAGTTATCACACTCTTCCACTTCTCTTTCCTGCTCTTGTATGTTTTGGAGGGGGTATATGGGCTGTCTGTCTTTGCTGTCTCCATCAACTGAAGCTCCTGAAAAATGAGATGGAATGGGTAAACAAGATTTATGAAGATGAAGAGTGATAGAAACTGTTTAACAATAAACTAGAAAATATTGAGATATTGAGCAGGTTGGAGACAACATTCCTACCTGTAATATTTGAGAGAGCTAGAGAATCCATAGAATCTCCAATGCTGTGCCCTCCCTTTTGAATTTCACTTGCAATGCACTCAAAAGAGTCTTCATACCATTGCCTAGACTCAGACCAGAATCCATGGCCTGCTCCCTGATCAAGCTCCAGCTCTTGAATCTTTCTAGCACTAGCTGGCCCAGGATGACTACCATAGGCAGAATCTCCAAGTCCATCCTGAGACCGGGCCCAGTACATATCCATGTGAAGCTTTTTATTTGCTAAATTGTGGCCACTGATCTTCATCTCTTGTTTGGTCCTTTTGGACTCAAAGTCTTTCATCATCCATTGCTCAGCCTGCCGGGTATCTCCTTTCTGGATAAGTTCACAATCTCCAAATTTTAAGAGAAGGAGCTGGGTCATGTAGTCGTCATGTTCAGCCCAATCTTCCACACAATCTTCAGGACCTTCCTGCTCTTCCCTGTCTCTCCAGTAGTTGTCCTCTGTAAAGCTGAGTCTCTCCAGTTGATGGGACATGTTCTCTGTGTTTTCATCACAGACAGTAGATATCCCAAACTCTGTTGCTGAATACAGTTTTGTCTGTCTGCACGGCTCTGTAGAGCGACTGTTTTTGCCCATTCGTATGCTACGCCGAGATTCCCGTGACCTGGCAGACTGGAAGGCAGAATCCGAAGAGTCAGAGGCATGGATGTCTTCCCCTAGATTACAGGCCTTAGAGCAGTATATCCGACCTTCTTTTGGAAGAAAGGGGCAGCCAAGAAGGGAGGTTTTGCATTGGGCACAACAGAAGCATTTGTCAGTGGCATGCCAGTGTACACCCTCATACGTCATCTGAGCATGGTCTACTCCTGAATAAAAGCAAAGGTTAACAACAATGGTGAAACGGTACATTTAAAAGGTCTGATATCTATACTATTCAATATACATTATTCTATACTTTGAAAAAGTGTCTCACCAATGTTTTCCCCACAGGCCTCGCAAAACTCTGCATGCAGTGACTCAAAGCATCCACAGCAGTAGGGTCGGCCATCCTTCATGATGTATCTCTGCCCTCCTAATATTGCTTCACACTCAAAGCAGGAGAAGTGCTTCATGTGCCAGTGACGGCCCTCAGCTTCGGTACATTCGTCAGCAAGTATTATCTTTGTGGGCACAGACAAATTTAACAGTTCCCTTTAGACTATGTGCATTTAGTTGCTTTCTGTATTCATGTCAAATAAATTATTTCATGTAAAAAGTAAAACTTAATAGGCTTACCTCATCACATGCAGAACACCTTGGTTTCAGAAGCTCTGCATGGTGTCTACCACAGTAGATGTTACCATTGTGGTAGAAATAGATGAGGTCTACCAGAAGCTCATGACAGGTAAAGCAGGTAAAGCAAGCTGGATGCCAGCATGGTCCAGGGCCTGCTCTTGAAGCAAACACTGTCATGTCTCCACCCCTGATGTTCTCTTTACACTGAAATTTAAAGCAAGATGGTTGAATCAATGGTTGTCAACTCTTTCATGTAGGCTGCTTTTGTAAAACAAAGTCAGGATTACATTGTATAGGGTTTTATCCTGTATTCTTGTTTGGAACACCAACATTAAGTTTTAATCAAAATGGACCTCCACCTCTGTTGAAATAGCCTTCTAAAGACCAACTGAGCATGACGAAATGCATGATCGTGAGTCTTTTTATAAATACTGTTGCCAAAGTATTCATTTCACAGCTGCTTCCCATTATTTCTACAAGGCCATTGGCCTTGGAAACAGGAGTGTTGAGTGTCCCACAAATTTTTCAGCAACGGAAACCAGAGATCCAAGATCAGTGCTGCTCTGCTGTCTTGTGTGGTGAAGGGATACATATGTTTTGTGGAAGCATTATGATGCTCGTCCAAAGTTTTTTGTATATGTTTATAGATCTTCACAACAGGAAACAACATGCACTGGCTCACATGTGGCGACTCTGGCCCTTAAGGAGATGGTCTTCAGCCAAAGATTGTGTGTTGTAAGCAATAATACTTATAATCTTTTCCATGAATTGTCTAATATGCTTTGGTTTTCTTAGGCTGTAATTGGTCCACTCTGCATAATTTCAGATCATCTGATTTTCCTTGTAAAATCAACACTGCTTCCAAGGGAACAGAGCATGAAGCAGAAACTTAATTTTCATGACACTAGGTAAAATTGATAGCGCCAGAATTAATAGTAACAGAAACAACTATAGGCTCTTTCTAGCTGCTTCATTCAAGTGTAACGGTTAATGGAGGACGGCTCAGGTCAAGGTCAACCTGCAAGGTACTCTGTTCTTTCAAAAGTAGAGCAACTGAATAGGGCCCTTTGAATAAGTTATATCTGACATTTTTTCTATGATTTAAGGAAAAGGGCACACATGGTTGTACATACATGCTCACAACTGTGCTGCAGCGCTCTGGGAAGCAGTTTTGGGGTTCCCCTGCCAAGTGCCTCTTTCTTCCTCTGAACGCTGAACATGTGGAGTTCCCGCCTCTCCTCCTCACTGAGGGACTGGCAGTATCGGATCTGTGTGAAAGAGATGAAGGTAAAAAGTGTTTATTTATTTAAATGAAAAACAGATGAAAAGCAGGGATCACTTTCATTAAAGGCTTTATCCCCTTTCTAAGGGGCGGGGGCGGAAAAGCAGTTTCTGCCAATGTCATGCATTTCTTTTTCCCACGTTACTGAGGCCGAGTTAAAAAGTACACAAACCAACCTCAGAGTTTACAGGAGACTTGGGGAAGTCATACAAAACGACAAAAGACAAGCAATTTGCTTTGTTTGACACAGCAGGGAGCTAAACCAAGATGCCACACTTGAAGAGTCTTTCAGATCTTTAACCCACAGTAATGTCAGGAATTTGCTAAAGCACACAACTGTATGCCTGACAATAAGTGTCGTAAAAATCACAGAGGACAATTTTATTGCTTCAAGCAGAAAGGAAAATATACTCCTTTGTAGTACAGCCAAAACATCTTTGTATGCAAAGTTGGAGGAATTTGTATGCACAGGATCACCCACACTTAACATTCTGCTGGTACCATAAAGCCTTCTAGTAAAACCATTGTGTATTTTAGCAGCATAGGAAATGTCGTCTCCAGCCCTTTAAATGTTAATTTATCTTTCTTTAATGTGGCTTATACCTCATTGTCATGTGGTGGCAGTTGATAGAGAAGTTGTCTGATCCTGTACTTCTCTCCTGGGCTGTTGACATATGGCACCTTCTCTTCTGGCAGGCAGGAAAAGTAGATCTGGACCTGATGGAGATAGCAGGCAAATGGGGAGTGAAGGGATTAGGCTTCACTTTCAACAGCTGAAAGTTGAAAAGAGACACCATTGAATCTGTCATACAAACTGTCTCCTCAACAAGGGACAAGTGGGTATATCACTGACTAGGACAAAGCACTTCTACAGCAGCGTCTGCCATTGGTGATCCTAAGGGATATTTCTGAGGCAGTACACAATTAAATACACAGAGATAGATGCCTGGTGGAACGTTCCTTGTGTTGTGTTGCTATGTAGAAAAATGTGGACTGTTATTTCTGTAACATTGGGGTTGGGTGTATATGTAGGGGTGGTATTTGACACGGAGAGCTGTCAAACAAATTGCCCTCAATTCCCTCTAAACGTCTGCTAGTGCTCAAAGGAATCCATCTTTGCGTTCCAGTTACAAAGTTTTTCCCTGATTTAAAGATGATTGCAACACATTTTGCAGAATCGACAGGAAAAAAGGACATTAAGCCTCTCACTTCAAGTTAAGAAACGAGAGGAAGGTGGTGGTAAGATAAACAGACTCCACCTCCACCACCGCTGGTCCTGCATGTGTGTATTGCCTTGTTTCAGCAAAGTGCCAACTAGCCCCAAGACACAGGCTTAGTTTTGTTTGCTTACTGAAAACAGCAGGGAATTAAAACAGGTTTTCTAAATTTTGTTGGGACTAGTGATTGAGCCACAAAAGAACAGTTCTGGAAGTTTAACCCAACACACAAAGGTGGAACAGTGGTGACAGACCTATTTTGTTTTCAAACCAGAGGCACGGTTGAAATTAGTAAGCTAGTAAAGCTACTAACTAATGAAGAAATAAGGATTTAAAAAAAAAAAAGATTTAACGGTAGCAAATTCCTGCATGAATTTTTGATGATTCTGTACACAAACTACAAGTGTAAAAAAATGTAAAAAAATGATGTGTTTTTGAAAAAAGCTACTGATAACTTTAGTATGGCAGTAGGTTGTTTAAGCATTTTTCCATTAATGACTCCACTTGCTGTGGCTAGTCTCTGTGGGGAAATAAAATGCAACAGTTTGTACACTGCAGGGAGGATTTAAAGAACTTACTGTTAATTCTTATTTCACGTTATGATGTTTCTGGTTTAAGAAAATATGGCAGTTATTTCTCTCTACAAATTTTGCTTGTGCTTGCAACAGTGCTCTCTGGATATATTTACTGGTTGGGTTGCCCTTTAAAAGTTCTTAGCTTTCATAGAGTAAGCTGATGTCTCTTTATACCCATGAAGGGAACTCGCAAACTTCTTTGCCAAGGTTATATGCATACTTTCCTTTTCTGTAAAGCTTCAGCCTGGCTTCATGGTACCCATCATCACCCTGACAGTCATATATAGACTGCAGACACATGTCCTCAATGTTGAGGTTGACAGATCCACTCTAAGCACGATCAGAAAGCTTGCCAGACATTATGTGTGTCAGTGTAGATTCATTAAGAGGTGATTGTCCCTGAACAATGTTGAGTGCAGTGGTGATTTTAGGCAGATGAAGCTGAGATGCCAGAGATGAATGTCTGCATTCTCTAAACCCCAGATGAACTCATAGTTTGATGCCCAAACCGCATTTAAAAATCTTATACCCATGTGGGTTGGCAGCCATCAAATTTCAAAAGCCTGACTGGCTGCTTTTACATCTGAAACATAAATTGGCTAAGATTCTGACTGTGGTACAAGGCACTTACAAAACCTGAAGAAATTTGAGTTTTGTAACCATCGGGGAGTGATTTGAATCCTTGTGTAGTGGTTCTGTTTAATGTTAGTGGTTCTGCTTCTGGCTGTTGTGAAATATGCCTAAAATTTACTGTCACAACTTTCTAACTTGTGAAGTCTAAAAGGGAAAAATTATTTTGGTATTTAGAACTAGTACTGAACAATTTACAGCCCTCTAAAATAGTATTGAAAGAGCATTGAGAAAGTGGCCATCTTTATTTGTCACTATGACTGCCTGCCCTAGGTGTTATTTTTATGATGATCCAATGGAGGAGGTATAAGGCTCAAGGTTTACCTGATCAGGTCGTAATCCAGGAGGAACCCAAGTGTACTCCTCCAGAGCGCATCCAGAGTCGTCATCAGAGGTTGAACTCCTCTGAAACCCATGTGCCATTTTGGCTCCTCTCGAATCCATCTCAGATGCCCGAACAATGGGCTGGGTACCTGATGTAGTCTCAAGACTCATCAGATGGAGGCGCTGTTCAGGACAAGAGAGAGTGTTTCAGTACATTGTTGTCAAAATGTGTTAGCTGACAGCTGTTTGGAACGAGAGCGCTGTTGATATCAGCTCATCAGTTTTATTTTTCTCCAGTTGTTTGTAATATTTTATCATTTCATGATGATGAGTTGATGTGATAACTTTGCTAATATCATATATGTTGTTAACGTTTAATGTATTATACCCAATGTTTTTGCTAAAATCAAAAATCTGAGCCCACATGTTTGTAACAATAAATTGACCATGTATGTAAACTCTTTTGTACAAAATTTCCAAGCTTCCACTGAATCACACCAGATGCTCTTTGGTACATTCTCAAATCATGAATTGTCAGGTTTTGCACAAATTTGTGGAATCATAACAGTATGATGCCATTAAAACAAAAAAGAATATTATAATATTTACAATTTAACTTGTTACTCAAATTTGTAAAAAGCAAAATAGAAGCATTTTCATAAGTTGGATCAGATGTTTGAATTGTACTGTATTTTCTACTTTATCTCAAACACTCTTAAAAATGAAGCTGTAGGGTCAAGTCCAGCGCTAATATGGAGTAGAAGGTTTAAGGTACTTCCACAAGTAGGATTCCTTTGCCTATATGAGCTCTGAGAATAGCCAGGAACTTAAACCGAAGGGAAAACTGTGCTTTGAAATGCTAGCAGAATCCTGCCTTTCAGACAGAGCCTTTAGCAGCATATAAGCACAAAAGATGTCCGTGTGTATATGCAGAAGGATTAAATGCTTGTATCTTTTTCTCCAAGCCTTCTTGATCTTGATCTTTAGGTACTTCAGAGCACTTTTTGTCAGATAAAATGTTTTGCTTCCAAGGTGTTGAACTGTCCTACTACATTCAAATGTTTTGACTTGCAAATGAGTCTGACATAGTGAACGTCCTTGTTTTGACTTCGTGAGATCTCAGCTTGACCTCTGTCACTCGGAAAGTCTACCCAACCCCCCCAATATAATATGAGATAGAAAGTTTTATCAGTGGTTTAGCTTACCAGTTTAAATGTAGGCGACTTATTCCAAGAATCCATGTGCTGGTATTACAAGCATTTCAATATGAAAATACAAAATAATGTATTTGAAACACAAATAAAGAGCGATTGCTAGCTAAGGTTACTTTGAGGCTGGTAACACTGTCCTTGTTCTCTTCATGAGAAACGTAATCAGGTTCTTGCCTTGATCTCAATCCAGTTTTCCTTCTGTGACCCCCGAGTCAAATGAAAATGCAAATTCATTTCCCACATCAGTGCCCAAACCGTCAGATACGGCCATACACAGTAGCTCCACATATGAAATCTTTTGAACTCTGTGATTAGAAAAACTTCATACATTTCTCCCAGATTTTAAATATTAGTTTGGTCTAGTCATGTAGTTGATTTTCTGACTCTTATCAAATTATGATGGTATTAGTGTGTGTCAATGAAATGCGTGATATGTTGATTAATTCGATGAATCACTTTAATTAGTGTTAATTTATTTTAAATTGTTTGTATAAAAGCGATTGCCAAATGCGCAAATGTAATTTATATTAATATATTATGTTTTGGCAAGGCATGTTGCTTCCAGTGGCACAAGAATGAAATGGTCCTTATTATGGAATTCAAGTCATTGTGCTGTTTTTGAATTATTTTCTTGAATTACACAATTAATGTTAAATGAACAGCAGAATGAAAATGTTACCCTAAACGTTTATGAAATCTGTTTCATAATTCGAAAAAACGGTCACTTTCTTCTAATAATCTGGGTGAAGTTAAACATACCAGCCCCTTAACCCACAGTACTTTCTCTTCCAGCTTCTCCTTCCAAAATGCCTCTTGGAGAGTAGGAAACGGCTGCTCTGGATTCCAGAGCCAATATACACAAGCACTTACGTTACACCTTGTCACTTTCTGGCACTGACACAATGTGTGGCTTTGTGGGGAAAACACAAACAGAGCGGATCTACCCTGCCCTGTTTTCAAAGGAACACGCGTTGGAGGAAAGGAACATTCGGGAGACATTGTTTTTTAAAAAAAATCACAACAGCAGAGAAATATAAACAGTTTCCAGATGTATGCTGATGGTCTGACTGGCACCTCAAAAGTTACAGTGGACTCAGGCACAGGCCAGATATGACTAACCCCAATATGAAACGCTTATGAAATAAACACAGCCTGGAGTCTGCATTAACTGAGAGTTAGATTACAAACATTACACCTGAGGCTAAAATTCAGCATGCATGGGCTTTGCTGTGCCACTGTAGCATGGGGTTAAAAGTCTTCTTGAAGGAACAGTGGTCAATTGCTGTGTTCAAAGTATCAGGTGAGCTGAGTAAGCCTGACATGTTACAGTAATCACAGATTTTGCCAAACATTGATCCATTCAGTGCAGCGATCTAAGATTTTGACATAAATCATTTTTTATGGCCCTGGGTGGTCTCCTCAATGTAAAGGTTTCTCAACGGCAGATTTTAATCATTTAAATTTGGTCCCCACTCAGTATTAAATATTTGGTTAAGTCAGTTCCAATTAGTTTCATGTCAGATGGATTTGACAAACTGCTTTTTTGCTGTAAGTGAATCGAACCCATGACCTGGGTGTTGCTGGCACCATGCTGCAGGGACCAAAACAAATCAACAGAACAGGTTATTGGCCTCCACAGCATTAAAAAGGGAGATGTTTGGAGGAACACCAGCTGAAATATTTCTAAAGGTGTGTGTGTTGCAAAAGAAGCTTTGATTATCCAAGAACTCACTCTGCCTCTCTAACACATCATTTTTTTCTCCGTGACCAATTTCAACCTCACCTCCCTGATACCAAAACCGCTCACCACACATTTATAATCTGTCATTTTCCCTGCTGCTTTCTGTCTGTCATCAGATACTTATCACACACAACCTATCCAACTTTTAGCATTGCTAATGTGAGAAGTCAAGCACCAACTCTCTGGTTTCATAGTTACCGTGCCAGACCAGTTCAAACTTGATTTCATTTCAAGAAACATCTTACCTCTGTGTAAATGCATCCTGCATTCAGTAATATGCATCTTGCAGCATTTCGTAAAATCCTCTAGAGTCCAGCAAACATGCCCACGATGATATCAGGTCTGGAAATGACTGATGAATACTCTCTATGAATACTCTAATCTAGAACCATCTATAACTACTCGCAAACACTTGGAAAGCAAAAAAGAATGCAATTGTTTCCTCTGTTTCTGAACACAGCTAAATGAATGCATCAACGTGTGTGCCAAGTGGCCCGACTCCCTATAGTCAGACCCTCGGGCCCGCCCCCTTAGCACTTAAGCCCCTCCCCCTGCACTTCAGACACACTCTACAGTCAAGCAGCCTGCAGTCCACCCCCACCCTAAAAATGACCCCCGTCCGCATTCTTCCTAAAAGAGCTGTCCACATCCCACAGTGAACCTTCTTCAATGGACAGGGCTGCATGTTTTGTCCCTAAACATTCAAAGTCAAGTACATCCTGCAGGAGATTGTTGTTTTGTACCAATGAGCAAAAGTTCCTGTTGTTTCAGCTACATTTGTCATGTCAGGGAAGAACAAAGAGTGCTGAGGAAATACATGTTTACATCACAGAAAACACAATTACGTAACTATACTGTGAAGCATTGCTCTTATTATTGCATACAGATGGACTCATTGCTGCATATCAACAATGTTATAAATGTCCATTAGGGGTGGGATTCAGGAAACACAGACTGATATGATGTTATGTGAATGTTTCGATCACAGTATGTCCATATTATTGTGAATTATTTGTATAGTATATAGTTGGTTCTTCGTGAGGTTTTTCTAGCTGTTTCTCATTTATCTGCATTGGACAGTTTATTTCCTTACAGCCCATCTACAGCAGATGTGACCAATGATACAACAGCTTGAGTTGAATGTTCACAAACAAATCAATCAGCTGTAAGCTTGAAGTATGATCTGCGTTTTATAATGTTGTTTAATTTTTATTAAGTTTTTACTTAATAAAAATTATTATAATTTATACCTTGTGTCTGTGGCTGAAATTAAGCTGTGTATATTTAGCCAGTTTTCACAAGATTTAAATCATCCAAGTTAAACATCTTAAAATCACCATTAAGCTGCTGTGCTATTCTTGAACTTTGGTTCAGGTGTCTTCTGCATCAGTGGTTCCCACCTATGTTTCTAGAAGACCCCCAACAGTACACATTTTGGATGTCTGCTTAACCAAACACACCTGATTCCACTGAGATAAGGAGGACATCCAAAATGTGTACTGATTAAAGTCATCAAGTAACAGGGTCTGGAACCACTGTTCTTGATCAGAGCGCTCTTGCTTTAGATACAGAGATAAGATAGCGAAAAGACAAAGCCAAACAAAACTCATTGCTCTTTTTGGCAGTAACTTAACCATCTCAGTTAACCTTCAGAAAACCTTTGTTAGAAACTTTTTCTATTCTTAAAATGGCAGAAAAAGCCATGGAGATACTGAAAAACAAGGAGAAATGTGACCCACATGAACCTCAGCAGGTGAGGCCTGGGACAGTGCTGGGTGTGAAACAGAGAATTCCCCGGAATTCTCTGGAATCAAACTCTACTGCTGTTCCAAAGCCTATTGATTCCAAGTGTTTGCTCAGATATGGAGATAAGCCAAAAGTAGCAGACACATTCCCTATGATTTTCTGGAGCAGGTCTCTAAATGTGTGTGCATAAAGGGTGGGGCTGCACAACCCTTCCTGCTTCCTTAGAAACCTTAAATAAGCTGCAGTCTATTACCGCAAGCCATGCAGGGTCCTCGATGCTCTTAAAGCTAAAGGAAACAACATGCAAAACACCTAAGGGTCACATCCTCCTCATCCCATTGTAAAACAGGGCGGTCTTCCCTTGGCAAGCCATTATATGCGACACCACATTTTTCACCTCCACGCTACACCAATTGACAAGTGTTTAAGAATGGATGCTGCCCTGCCGCATTCACGTGTCAATGCCGCCTGACTAATGATGCTTTTTCCGAGTGACCTTTGACCCCAGCACACAGCCCATACCTTCTGCTCATCTCTCTTAGTCTTTAGATTCTGTTCTTCTGTGTAATGCCAAGGCCTCAAATGAATGGACTGTGACACAACTGCTCACATCCAGCTGCGCCAGTTACGACAAAAATCATTTTTTAAGCAGAGAAGGTCATGGTTATGTACGGGAAAGTGCAGAATGTTCTCTAGCATTTCAACATACAAAGCTAACCCAGCTAACAGGGAGCGTTCTCAGAATGTTGGCTAAGGTTTTCTAAAAGTTCTCTCTAAGTTCTCAAAAAAATGTTCTTGCAGTAATGTTAATTCAATGTCGAAAAATAAAGTTTTGAACGTTTCTCCTTTTTCAACATTTTCAAGGTTAGGAAACATTTTTAAAATCTAAAATTGATAGCGAGAAAGGCCCTTAACTTCAGAGGCTTCCTCCGTTCTCTGCCTTCAGGCTTTGACGACTCCTGTCGTTATTTTCCTATCACTGAATCTGCAGGACTCTGATTGCTCTGTTGATTTGACAGTGACTGAATCAGAGACTCTCACGCTGTGTTCTGATTCACACTATCAGAGCAACACTTCAGAGTCTCTGTGATTTCACACCGGATAACTGCTGTCAGTCACTGGGCTTTTGATGTTTCTTTAGCTCTGATTTATTTATGAGCTGCTCTGAGAATAAAAAAAGAAGGCGATGCTTCGGTGGCATAAACAAATTTAATATTGGGGCATAAAGTGAATTGACACAAATTTGCTCGGACATATTTTACTACATTTTTATCGCATAATTCAATGAGCTGAACGTCTGTGCAGTAATGTAAAATGACTTTTACAAGCAAAATAAGCAGATACAGTCTGCTACAGTCATTTTAGCAGGGGGCGAACTGAACTGGTTGGCAGATCTTGTAGCAAATCTGGTAGAATGTCATGAACTGTTATTAATATTTATTTTTTAACCCCTGGCAGAATGTAACTTGCTACGCAGAAAAGACTGACTTCGATTTATTCATATCTGCTTTTAGGCCTAATATTAAAGGTTTAATATGAAAAATGATTTGCACAATGCAATCAAATGGACATCCTCTAACCCTAATCTTAAACCAATCCAAACCATTTCCCTACAATTTACATAACAAACAGTAGAAATAACCATAGATAACTACAAGCAAAACCTAAACTACAAAACTTAATCTACATCATCCCCAGTTCAGATACTCACAGCTGAATGCACAAAACCTCTAAAGAACGTCTCTTCTGTTTTCCATACGGAGCAGATCAGTTGTATTCATCCCCGGCCATTCACAAAATCCTAATTCACACCCATTATCAATCCATTCACATTCAGCCCCAACACTACTGAAGTCACTCCTGAAGTCTGAATTTGAATTGACTGTTCACACCTGGAAACTGACCTACAAACAGAGATTAAAGTCTCATGCAGTGAAAGTACCAAATCCATCAGCTGTCTCCAGGGATAAATGCATTCCCAAGCCCTTTTCTCACTGCTGTGTTAATATTCAGCGTCACGGTACAGTAAAAAAAAAGACACAAGCTTGTGTGAGATATCTGGTCATAAAAGAAAACTGAACTCTTTTGTGCCGAAACTTAATAGCCCGCCAGGAGGTGTTTTGAAGACACGTTCACAACAAAGCAGGGTTGTAAAGACTAAAAAGACTGTACGGTCCTGAATAATATGCGAGTAGAAGACAGGTCAGATTAGCCGGCTGTTATGTGCAAAGACACGTTGTATGAAAAAGCGCTTGGCACATTAGTTGGATTCAAATCTAACCCACAGTTTTGCACTATAAGCCAGTTGTGTGTTATTTTTACAGGCTGAGAATTAAAAAATGGCCTTTCTGTGTTAAGCTCATGGGTGTTTATAGATCATTGTCATGCTGTAGCAGAGTAAACATTAAGGAATATTTTCCGCTTATTGTATGTTTCGCAATAACTTTGCTGAAAAGATTCAGATTAGTATCTTCATTCCAAACCGAAACTGTGCTGTGTATAATATACCATAATTAAGACGGTAATGTACTGTAATTTAAATGTAGGTGTGACTGTTGTAAAGTTATATGATATAAGGTGGAGAAGATTATAGTAATGATGATATATGCAGTGCGTGGCAGGCGCACGAAGTGTTAGGGCTCAGCTTTGGCTCTCAGCCGCAGGGGCCAGCTGCGTGTGTGCATGCATTTAGTTCATAATGGGCCCTGTTTTATTAGAGGCCTCCTCGCCCTCTCCTGCCTGCCTAATTTGATATTGTTAACTGATACATTCCACTTTAAAAGAGTAGAGAGGTCACGCTAACCTCTGCAGATGTGTTCCTGCCTGCAAAATATATACACTAATAGAAAGAGGTCTCATTTTGAACTCCAACATATCCCTTACAGAAAAGACGCATGAACTTCACATGTGCAAAAACATATGAGGCGTGAAATGTGTGGTTTTGGAAATTTTCGCATGAATCCCATGCAAATTCCCATTCCCAATTCTCATTCCTATGATTCCCATGGAAACACGTGAAATGTTTTTCATGTATGATCACATTGAAATTCATGTGTCTGTTCTGTAAGGAATTGTTTTTGGTAATATGAAGTCTAATTTGAGGGATTGTTAAGATTTTCATTGTGACATTATTTTAAAGACATTTTAACTGAGGTTCTCTTTACCATAACATGTCTAGATGTTTACTTGCTTTAAAAATGTCTGTTTTCAATGTCTGTTTACAGTTACTTTGCTCAAATGAAACAGTATGACAAACACTGGCATGACGTATGACTTCACATTTTAAATAATATATTTTTTATAATGAAAATAAAATGCATAATTACGTTAATGAAATTTGGTTGTGGATTGTCATCAAAATGATGTCACAATGCATAAAAATCTTAAAAACTTAAAAGTCTTCATTTCCCTTATGCAAAGTGAATTTATTTACTTTCTTATGATGTTGGGGTCAAAATGAACCAGAAACATTGAGAAAGGTTTTTTGAAACACACTAAAAGAGGGAGTTTAGAGTAGGTTTAGAGCAGGAAATGACTGAAATCAGATCAGCACATGCGATATCTGATTATGTTTTTAATGACCAACACATTTTTTCAATGTATATTTGGTGCATATGTGCATCCATTAATCTTAATGAGAAACAAGACATTAGTCATTAAACCTTCTGCAATCACAAACTCATGTACAATTAGAGCTGGTCTCTGAATGTGTTATAAGGGCCTCATGTAGAGCGTTGAAGACCACCCAGCCCAACAACAGCCCTCCTCAAACTCCACTGGGCTTTTACTGAGCCCGGCGACCCTTTAGTTCTGCATATCCTAATTACAATCATGCCTCATGCCGAACAAACCCAGAACATCTGTTGCTAACTCAGTTGACTGTGATTATAGAGAGATTTTACTCCCAGGCCGACACACTGAGGAAACGCGACAGACAGAACCAACAAGGAGAGGTACGAGTCCGTGCGATTTGTTTTTATTAGCGAGGATACACTGCAACATGTTGAAGCAATGAGGCTGATATGTTTTGCTAGCTCATTAGTTGGTTTTTCCTGGCTCTGGATCCTGGCGCGCGGTTTAATCGGCTGCTGATGACAATATCATCGACTGTTAATGTGCTTGATGAAATTCATGCTATGATTTAAGATAGCATTGATGTCAGCTGCAACAAAACACAGCTAGCAGAGGTACTTAGAGGTATGCAGGCTACAGGTGAACATCTATCAGTTAGTTAGTGTTCGTAACAGATCTGGGGTCAAACCTTGAGCCACCTACGCACCATTTTGAGAGCGCCAAATTTAGACCACCGTCATTTGAATGTTATCTTGCATCATTCTCATTTTGAAGGTAATTACTCCCCTCCCAGCTGGGAAACGTACACTTGGGGTTTGGGGTTGGGGAAGGGGCATGCAACAGTAATGACAATAAACCTCTAGGCAGGTTAATTATTAGGACTTAAAACACATACATTCACACCCTGTTACACAGTCCATTCCTTTTTTCTCATAATTCATTGCACTAGTATGACAAGCTCACCGGTAATTCACCCACCTGACTTTATAACAAACTCGACTGTACTGTGAGGCTGTTTTGAAGAGTGGGGTTGTTTTTAGGGTGACTGTGGAGAGGTGTAATTCAACACTCTGAGCTGATATAGTAATCATTACATGATGGCCCGAAAATTAGATTTTCGTTTCACTCAGTGATACTATGGTTTTAATTTTTTAAGGAATTCCTATAGGAAATGTTCAGGACACAATGTGTCGAGGCCGTCTTTTCCAACGAACATTTTTTGGCTCCCTCCTGTTTTTTGGTTAAGTAAATATGTAATACAGTTTTGAATAATAGCAATATTTATTTTTCGTTGGATAATGATTTTAATGACATCGCTCAAGTGGATACTGTTGCTAGGGTTACCACCTCAGGTGACAGTTTCTGTTTACAAGGTTTTTTTTACTGCCATGTGAAAATACACGCACATGCAAAGTATCTTTAGCAAGGAGTTTGTCACCAGAATTTGTCCCAGAATTAACACTTCATTTGGGTGGTAGGTGTCATTTTGAAGTGATAAAATATCTGCTTAGCTGATGACACAGATATTATAATATCTATATGTGCTGCTGTGACATTAATTTTTTGTTTCTCTGCCGACACATGAGAGGAAATGAGACATAGACAGAGAAATGTCGGTTCATTAGGTAGAGAAGCAGAAGTGGGTCACATGAGTGTTACATATGATGAAGGCCAGCCTCTCTAAGGGCGACAGCGAGTGTATTATTGAAGGGTAAAGCCCTTAGTCCCCAAACAGATGTTGTAAACTGCACACACACATACAGTTTTCTTCACAGTAATATTGAGGATATCACAGAGCTTTACCGTGTTCTTGAGACTAATAATGCTACCCCTCAACCTAACCTTTACCTAAACCTAACCTTTACCTAAACCTCTATATGCAAAACATGCTCTAGCCAACTAACTAGACTTGTACTAGTGAAAACTGCCCAAAATTCCAAGTTTTAAGCCTGGTTCACTATATTTTAAAGGAAATTTTTCAAAAGAACAGGCAAACTTTTTTCTGTACACATGTACTGTGTGACATTCAGCAATTTTATGTGATTAAATCTATAGCAGAGACACCAAAGCAAGCCTTTGCATGTTGCATTTCTGAATGTGTTTGGATAACGAATCGTGTCATAATGCTTTTGTTTTCCTAGAAAAGCAAACCGTCTTGTTCAGGGTTCATTCATGTTAACACAGCATGACTCTTTACAACTTGTTCCCAATACGAGCGAATAAACCCCCAAACTTTTACTGACCAAACAAGCACACAATACAATCTCTGTTTGGTTGCAAGTTTGCTGGAAAGCCCCAAACATTCATTGGCGAGCCAGATTAAGGCCAGATTTGAACCTGTGTTATCCACATGAGCAGTATGGCTCAATGTGTCTGAGTGCATGCACTAACCAGCTAGACCAAGGCTTGGAATATTTGACTTGTTTTTCATTCCATACTTGGTAATGTTGTAAGATCAAATGACTTATATGACCAGTTCTATGACAAATGACCAGTTTTATATAGTCCTGTAGATAATTCATAATTATGAACTGTGTATTTGGAATTGAAATGAGATATTCAGATTGAATCTGCGACAAGAACTTGCTTGGTGATCTAATCAGCATTTGTCTTTTTAAGTACCGGGAAATGTGACAGATTTTACATGGAAGTCCGATTCACATTAAATTAGACTGAAAATCTGTACGGAATATCGCACCTGCCCTCCGTGTCCTTGTTTAATCTTCTCACCTTTTAAAACTGCTACAGTTATAAATGACACATATATAAATTCAGTGACCATCAGTGTTTGTTATTCAGTTGACTGAAGCATTGATCTGTGTTGTCACTCGGTCTACAGGGCTGTAATTCAGGCAGCTGTCAGGACGACTCTGATCATCTCAGCGGTTGTTGAGGAGCTCTTATGTTCGTGCTCTGCTGCTGAGAGTCTGCTGAACATGTTCACTGATCTCATGCTTGTCCTTTGATTATAAGGCAGTTGCCGGCAGCCGTCTGCCCGATCGAGTGAAATCACTACCTGCCTTTAATCTCCATGTCTGATACTGGCTGTCATGGGTAATTACGTTGGTGCCAAACAAACTTGCTTTTACAAGATTTAGAAAAAAATGCACCTCAAATCTAACTGCTGTAATCTTTTGGCTTTGCAAAACATTTTTGATTCGCTCTTACCTCATGCTGTTGAACTAAGCTTCTGTTGTCTGTCTGAAGGTTTCTTTCTGCTTAGCCTGTGAAGATATGACGTGTTTTAATATCAACCCACTGTTCCACAGCTTCACCGGGATGTGGTTCACAAGTAAGCCAAGGCTAGCTGTTTCAGTTTCATTTTTCAAGTGCCGTAGAACCAGTCACTGAGTAATTAGAAACAACTCATGCATCTCCCACACCCAGCCAGATGAGTGTGTTGACCCACAGGCTGTCAGTCATGGTGGGTTAATTCAATGTTCTCTGTCTTTTGCACTCACATAATCAGCCTTCCTCGGTTCTCACGATACTGCAGTGCAGGCAGTTTTAGAGCTTTTTTCTAATTAGAAAGCAATGTCAGAGCTGTGGCCTTTGCAGTTTGCGCAGATCCTCCGCTTTGCACTGTTTGCTGCCTTACGTATATTTAAATAGCTAGAAATATCATGAAAAAAAAACTCTTTAAAGGAGTGGTAGGCCTTTTCTAAACATTTTTCTATGCTGGTTAAAAGTCTCTTCACATCCTGTTAGCAAACTCTAAGTGGTCTAAATATTCTTCTGTGGAAGGTGCAGGAACATAAAATGTTTGTCCAATCGTTGCATTCAGTCTTAATGCAATGATAGGATGTCCTACTTGCCTGTCAAACTATGTATTTGCCTACATGCACAACTAGAGGAGGCGTGGCTTTGGAGATCGCACTGAATGGAGGATGTAATCTTATACTTTTAAAGCTAGCTTGCTCTTGCTAGTCCTGGCTTTAGACTATTTTGATTGTGATGTTGTTCTTGCTGCTATCTGTGGAAATATCTATTGTTTGAACTAGCGGTTTGGAGTGGTTGCAGGGCTAAATGCCAGCTGGCTGGGGTTAGAGTCTGACTGTTTGACTCTGTCTTCAGTGCAACTAAAGCGCAACTTGTCTCGGACCCCTATCTGGCTTGGCAGCATTCAGACGCTGAGCAGATAAAAAGCTGCCAAGTGTGTTTGAGGTGTGGGGCGATTTGCATTGGGGGCACACGTCAGGGCCCCTCAGCATAAGTAAGGCACTGTGAACTGACTCAGCTTTCCGCTAGTAAATCAACACAGATTGATATACAAGCACTCCTGTGAGCATATCCTGTCTGCCGGATTTTGGGGTTAGAATCGCTCTTTCTGTCCTTCTTGTAGCTACGTACACACACAGACTTGTTTTTACACAAATATCCCTTTTCACACACCAGACACATTTATTTATCATATAAATTCCCAACATGGTTCCAGTTTAGAGTTCTGAATTGAGAAAAGCTTGTTTTGTTTGTTAAACTCTGCAACGTTCTATAGAAACTTTTCCAAGATTGAACGCTTTGTCTATTCATGTCTTTATTTTCACCTAATAAAAGTACACAACTTCCCAACAAGGCAAGCCTATTACTAAATTGTTTCCAAGCCATCTGATTAAAATTGGTTCCAACTTCAAACACACCTTAAGGACCTTCAAATCAACCCAGGAGGAAACGTCACTTCATTTTTAACATTCCAGTCAGCCGAAACAGAGCTTCACATGCGGTCCTAATGGCTCATCTATTAACCGAGTCCTTACATAACAATCTCAGATCTCTATTTGGGTGCCATATTTGGAAAACTGTCACTTATTTCCACCCAAGTCACCCGAGACCTCCTACGGGTGTAGTTAACTGGTTTGTCATTGAGTCCCACGCTGAGTCTCGTACTAAATACCAGGCATTCCCAAAGTTAAGTTTATAATTATGTGTATCTGAGGTGGACAATGTTTGTTAATTATGAGATTGAGAAGGTATGTACACATTTGATCTGATAAATATGAAGTTTATGTTGTCATGTACAATCTGGTTTTCAGTGATCCTGGAACAGCTCGGCTAGACCAATTCTGCACCAACAGAACAACCGCTAGGTGACACCAACACCTAAAGTACAACAAACGCTCTTCTCTTTCCAAACAGATTGATGAAAAACTGATAAAAAAACTTAACCAAATAACTAAATTAACTTAATATTGAACTTAAACTTTCAATGCGCGATGTAACGTTGTTACAGAACTTAAAACTGCGTTTAAGCAAGTTCCCAAAAGGCACCAATACTAGGTGCGTAATTTTGGCTGAACTTAAGGCAATTGCCAATTACTCACAGAGCAGACAATATTCTTCACATGGAAATGATCCCTAACTGCAAGTGTTGAACAAATATCAGCTTGTGTTTGGGGGGGGGGAAAGTGGGAACACGATTGTTTAGGATAGTATCATTTGTTGGAAAGGTGGGTCTTTGGATCACGGCGACAAATGGCACCGTGATGGACGGGAAAGAGGGTAACCCATAATACCAGCTGTGATCTGGGTGACAAGAACCAGCTGAATGTGTGTATGCACATCTGGAGACCCGCGGGGCTTCACACGACGCCCTCCGTATGCGGCATCTCACCGTGCGCCTTTACGCACTATGTTAAACTCGTACCCACATGCCCGCACGTATTAAGTTCATTTTCACATAACTGCAAGTGCATATCTGATCCACAATTGTTCCCGATTAGTTAAAGATGGACATCATTTTGTTATCTGATGTTTTAATGTTACATACTTGTACTTAAACGCATGCATTTGAAAGCGCGTAAAACTGCCTTTGCTTTATATTGCGCTCCCTTCATATCCACCCAAGCCCAAACACGCAATTTCTAACATTTGCCCCGTTTCGGCTGTTTGCACACATAGAAACCGACACCAAGTACGGATTGTTACTGACACATAAATAAAAAACAGCACGCATACTTACGCGACGGAAAAAAGTGGACGACAAACGATGAGCCGATTTATTCCTCTAGCTGTGAGGAAATATTGTCACACGGTGCGGTTCGGTATCCAAATAACGCGAACCGATGCGCCAACATAGCGGAGACGCAGAAAAAGCGAGTGTGACTCCCAGCTGCGATGAGCAAACGTGCAGCCTGCAGCCCCACCAGTTAAAGCCCCACCAGTTAAAGCCCCACCACTTAAAGCCCCACCAGTTAAAGCCCCTGTGTGTTCACAACGCAGAAATGACATTAGATCTGCCCTGCGCCTATTGGCTTAGAAGAGCAACCCCCACCATCCTCTCCCCAACCTCACTGTCTTCTTCTCTCTCACTTCCCCCTGGCTCCAGAGTAAACCAAACATCAGCAGATGTTTAGAGGGGTTTAGGTCATTTTGTAGCCGGTCTTAGTCTTAGTAAGACCAGCTAAAACCAGCTTTGCCAGGCGGAGAGGCCCAGCTTAAACCAGTCAGCCAGGCTACATTTCAACATTTAAGCAGAATTCTGTAGTCACTTGCTAACTGCATATCTGGAGTTCCTTCACGTGCTTGTTACTGTAAATATTTTGCACCGAGACGTTCACTTTGCAACTTTAGAAAACAGAAACATCACTTTTCCTGACACCTTGACAGAACCGGCTCCGTGGCCCTCTGCTGTAGACAGACCGGGCCCCTGACCTAATTCACTGAGGCTGTCACGATTTGCCCCCAACACACATATAGAAAGACAGAAGAAACCACTATACATTTTAATCTCAGGGGCTTATCGGCCCTATTCAGTTTAAGTCCGCACACACATTTACACACATACACATACACCACCCAAAATTGAAAATGTGAAGTCAGCTTTTAAATTGTGTTCTCTCTCTCTCTCTCTCTCTCTCTCTCTCTCTCTCTCTCTCTCTCTCCCCCCTCCTCTTTCCACCTGTTGTTCACAAACGAGGCCCCCTAACAGAGGGTTTTGGGTCTTTATGTATCCCATAGACAACAGAAACAGTAACCCTATTTACAGCAGGGCATAAAAGGTAAGACTATACACATGCTGTGAGAGAGGGGAAGTTCAGATTAACCCGGCAGAGCACACAGAGGTCAGACCACCCCAAGCTGATGTTTTGTGCTTCACAAACACACAGGTGTTTGCAGGACACACTGTCAGATTTAACGTTAATGCCTTCACTCACAGCCCTGATAAACTAGATCCAGTCTCATGGTGTTCTGGGAGGTTGCTAGGGTGTTGTAGATTGCTCCACCCCAATACTCCTACTTCAGTGTAGCTCTATAGTAATAATTATTTGCTCATTTTAATGCCCAGCTGGTGAAAATTGTACATGAAAATCATAACCTCTCTTTAAAACTTAAATCATTTGGGTTAGTTTGTCTACCAAAAATGTGGAAATGATGGACCAGAGTGGATGCTTATAATCAGTCTTTCTCAGAATCGGACATTTCTCAGAATCTAATTACAATCAGAGCGTGAGGAGATTAGACACGGATCTGTTTAAATTGCCATGGCGTATCGCGTAACGCACAAGTTACACTTTTGTGTGACGATACAGAAGTTAAGCACTTCTCCACGCTGTTGGCGAATCGATAGTTCGAGGCTTGGGTTGTGACCCAGTAATTAATTTTATTACATGTGAGAGGGCCAGTAAGTTCATAGACTACAAAGATAACTCATGTGTTATGCAAAACTAAACCTGACAGATTCTTCTCATTTTTCATCTTTGAAGTTCCTTTTGCCTGTTCCACCCCTGGCAGGAATGCATGGCAAGAAGTCATTAATGTTTCATGAAGGGCGTGGGAGGGGTGTTAATTCTTAAGTGGTACCAGCAGAAGTTATACGCCCTGCTTTCTGGGTACCCCACACTCTTAAACTCTGCCCTTTGGCCAAAACAAAGAGCCTGTTGATATGCAGAAGAGAAGGTCTCTTATTACTGCAGGCTGGGCAAGAAAATTCCCTATACATAAGCTCTGAGTCAGCTGAAATATCCTGCTTTCCACTTCCAACACGTTATTAAATATGTTGTTCTCTTCTGTATTTATTTCTTGAGGATGTGCATTCAGTAACCAGGCTTAAACTTTAATTATGTGAGATTATTTAATCAACTACATTTTTACAATATGTGGTGCTCACACAGGCAGAATTTACTGGGACAATGCTATACATGGACAGGGGTTCTGAATGGTCGTTAGCACGTTGCTTATGCTGTTGCCTGGGTGTTGCTAGGTGGTTGCTAGGTTGTTCTGGGGAGTGTTTGCTTTCTGGCACCAAAAGTCAAAATAACTTTTTTTTTTTTTTGAGTCTGTAAAATTTATGCAATGCACAAGATGAAAATCATAATCAATCAAATCATCAAAAAATAAAAAAAATAATCAAATCAATCTCCTCAACAATCCTTCTGAAGCAGCATTCATGCCTGTAACACAAGTACGGCAGAAGTCTAATTCTTAGGGTTTGGGGTTTTGAAACACACATTTGTCATTTGTTATTTTTGTCAACAGAACGTCGGTGTACTCCTGTTTTTTTATAATCCTTTTCATTAGTTTTGTTTCTTTGGTTCTTCCCTACTGAGCCCACTTCCAATACAACCTTAATTAGCTTCCTGGAGCAGGATCTCGACTTACTCTCAAAACAGGTCAAGCACACTTAAGTATGTATCACAGAGAGTCAGTCCGTGTTATACCCTGTTAGCGTGGCACTGTTCTTTAGACAAAATTGACAGAAGTTTTTGGGGGTTTTTTAGAGTCAGCTGCTCTTTTAAGATCTGCATATACATGATTTCAAATGACTTCATGTTGCACCAAGAACCGAGTTGTGGATTTGAGAACTTCCTACGATTAGCTTAGATGATCTTTGTTGTAGATGGACAGAAGGATTTTTGTATGTCAGGGTTCAATAAACCATAAGTTATCAGCCTACCCGTTTCAGTAAATAGTTGCACTGAAAAAATTAACATGAACAATGTCGGCTTGAGCATGCAAATCTGGTGATCCATGCCACCCGAGCATGATCTGTGAATGTTATGAATAACATCATGTATGCCTGAATGGAAAACAGAACATCTGACCTTTTGAGAGGAGTTAGCCCCACATTTGCTTACATTTGCTTAGTGACCTAGTGACCTAGAAATAGTGTGGATCCTAAAGAATTCTTATTCATTTCACATTGTAAGGTTTCTTTTATTTACCATTTCAAAATGTTTATGATTTACGATTTTTTGGACATTTTGAATCTCAGATTTTCACACTTTTAGGACCCCACTGTATTTCTTCTGAATCTTTTTTATGAGAAATCCACATTTTCTGCAAGATCAGGCTTGAGAGTTTTAGCTTGTTCAGTTTTTCTGGTTCCAGCTGAGTTCAGCTGAAGTGCCGTGGAGTTTTTCATATAATGAGCGCAAATTGAGTTTTCATTTCCAGTGAACTCAGAAGCAGAGCGCTGCTGGAAATGTTTGTTTTACAATCGTGGGACCCTAAAGTTGATTGTCACACATTGTTTCCACTGTTGCATTAGCAAGGAAAGATTTGGCACATTGATGAAGTATTTTAACACTTTGGTGTTCATTGGTGTTCATATAAAAGCTTTGTCGTTCTTTTTAATAAACCTGTAGCTCAACTGGTGGAGCATTGTGTTAGCAGCGCAAAGGTTGTGGGTTTGATTCTCAGCGGACACGTGCTGAAAAGCATATAACTCAAACGTACAGTAAGTCACTTTGGTTAAACAGTTTACTACTCATGAAACCAGTTAAACAAACAAACCTAGGGTAAAACCATCGCTGACACTTGGAAGTTACAGAACAGGAGATCATTGATTGGAATGTATAACAAATTGTGGGTGATTGTGGACAGGACCAAGCAAATATCTAAATTGTTTTCTGCTTGGTCTTGGGTGGTTGGTTAGCTTGGCTGAACAGGGTGGATGGGGGCGGGACAAGGATAATCTTTTGGGTTGATGTTCACTGTGAAAAACTGATATTGCTTATGCCATATTACTTATGTGGGGATGAATTTCTTGTTTTGGAGAAAATTGTATTTCAATATGGCACTTTGGTTTATTAGATCAGGGTTGCACCTGTATTAACGTCTGTCTAGGGTGATCTGACCACATGTGGTCAGTCGAGACAGATTGCCGTTTATACCTGGTATTAACATCTGTGACCACCGTCTGTACTCTAATTTTGTGGTTGCCGCATCACTTACAGCATCCCTTTGTTACTGCATGTCGGTAAAGCACAAAAAAGTTTTGATACCGTTTCTTTCAAATGTACTTGAATTTGAATCTCTCCAATATGATTATTGGAGCAGAATTTCATTTGTGTCCCCATGTTAACTGCTTTGGATGCGGTTGCTTCAAAAGATCTGTCAACACATGTTAAAACCAGGTTTGATTATATTTTTTAATGTTTTTATTATTTGTAGCATAACAATTATAAACCTTGGTTTTGGCACTATGAATTAGTCATAATTCTTAGAGATAGCTGCTAATCTGGAGCATGTGTAGACTGATGTAGGATTTCTTATTTTGGAAAATGAGTCTGAAGTCTTCAGGGAGTGAAAGCTGTTTTCCCATCTCAACAGGGCGGATGTGAGGGGCGTCACAGAGCTCCAGGTTGTCCTTTGGAATGTCACTGTTATATAAGAGCGAAGGGCAAAGCTGAGGCCAGCGAGTCGGAGGGGAAGAACAGAGGGAATAAGAAACATAGCAGAGAAACTGAGATGCTGAGCTTTACATGGGATTGTGAGAATTTGTGAAGGCAGAGGAACCTGGATTGTTTGGATAAAACTAGTCAGAAACAGGCATCATCGCTTTTATATTTGGGGAATGTGTCATTTTGTTTCACTGCTTTTCTGAGACGTCTTCAAGAATGGAAGTAGGGCAGTGTTACATGAGAAAATTCGTAACAGGAGGAAAGTTTCTTTTACAGCAACGTATTTATGCATCGTATACCATAGTGGTGTGTTTTTCTAATTTTCTAATAGATCATTTTATAAATGATCTGCAGTTGCTTTTAAGACAACTGTGTCTTTGGAAACCTCAGTCAAAGATCATGTTATGCTATTTGACTGTGGAAATAAATCACATACGTCACTGTGCTTGTAACAGCCAAATCTGTGTTGCACAATCAGGGATCCTTACTGTTGTGTTTTCAAATAACTAAACTTTGTTGTTACAAAATGTATGTAGGTGATATAAGATGAGTGCTATTGTGCTGCAAACAATGCACGGACTGGAGCACATGTGAGTGGAATGGAGTGACAGCAGTCTCTTCTGTGCTCAACGTATTCTGTATTAACTCCAAATCCACTTCAGGTTTTACATTCCAACACATACCATCGCTTTAGTTGTGTTAGACTAACACATTTTTTTACTAGCAGATGCTCTAAGAGATGTTCTAAAAGTAAGATGATAAAATAGTTTCAATAGTTTCAAATCAATATTTCATGTTACATCTTTGTAATTATTTTGTATGTAGCTGTGTTATCGTCTTTAAAAAAATCACCAAGCAAAGCAACAACTATAAGAAACCTCTGCGAGTACTCTGTAGCCAAAATCAAAACAGATTTTGGGAGGATCACACCCCCTCCCATGACAAACAGCTTCTCTCATGTTTCTAAGATAAATCGGCCTGTGAGACTGAGACCAACTCTAATAGGCTGAGGTGCAGATCAGGAGGAAGTCTAAATCTCCCCATTCTGTCGCCCTGGGTTTGAGTTTCTGCCCCTCCGTCACCCTGACCCCCTCTGACCTGCGCTCTGTTAGGGGAGGGCTTTGCTCTTGGTGTGAAAGCTGCAGCCGTGAAATTGGGAAGCTTGAAGCTCAGTCCTCCTGCTGTACCTGTGACCACCCACAACCCAGAAGAGAACCAAGTTCCTTCAGATTCACTTGGTGTCTCCTTTTTCTTTCTTTCTTTCTTTCTTTCTTTCTTTCTTTCTTTCTTTCTTTCTTTCTTTCTTTCTTTCTTTCTTTCTTTCTTTCTTTCTTTCTTTCTTTCTTTCTTTCTTTCTTTCTTTCTTTCTTTCTTTCTTTCTTTCTTTTTGTTCTTTAGTTCAGTGTCCATTCATTTATTTAGTGTCTGTTTGTTCTTTAGTTCAGTGTCCATTCATTTATTTAGTGTCTATTCTTTAATTAGTTCTTTCTTTCTTTCTTTCTTTCTTTCTTTCTTTCTTTCTTCATTTGCCTGTTTCTTCATCTGTTTTTCATTTGTATATCTCTTTCATTCGTTTATCCATTCATTCTTTTTCTCACACAATATGCTTTTTCTTCCTGTACCATAGTGGCAGTGTAGGATGATTTGGATTGGTTAAAAGGATACATGCACATTTCTTTTCAGTAAAAGTTTTTATTTTGTTTTATAACTGCACTTTGTGTGTAACTCTTTATGTTGCCATTGGAATGAACTGGTTTTTCCTTCATCCTTCAAATGAGCTCATGTCTGAACGTGTTTTATATTTCAGTAGGTCATACTGAACGCATTACTTAATCACACATCCAGTAAGACATCTCTGTCTGTGAACCCAGTAATACAGTCCTGGTGCAGTGAGTACACATGTCTGATGCCCATGGTAATGAAGGTTGTACATCTTGTTAAGCTTATAAAGACAGACTTTGAAAGCTTAAAGCGATCCTGTTTGGTTAAGCTTTCGGTATGTGATGCATGCAGCTGTTTCTCTTTAATATCTGATATTAAGCATCTCATCCATCAGTTGGTTTTCAGTGGTAACTGCTCTCGCTGCTGGAGTGTGTCCAGGCATGGCACTGCAAAGAGTTTGTCCCTGTTGTTAAAAATCAGTTCCTGGAGGGACACGTGTTCAACATGTGCCAGACAGACTCTGTCTTCACCTCCAGGAGAGATGTTGAGCTACAAAGGGAAAACACTCTTCATGGGACTCTGCTGAGACTGGCCCTTTTCCCATGTCCCCGAAGCAGATCCAGCTGCATCGGTTTCTCTCTCCGTGTGTGTTTATGTCTGTCCCTCATTCTGACTGTGTGATAACCATTCCTTAATCTGTCTTACCGACTGTGTGTCTGCTAACTGTGGAATTCTGGGACATTATCTTTGAACTCTCCTCTCACACATCTCATATTTGTATTGTTTTATCCCTCTCTTCATTTATTCAGCTTCACTCTGGTCTCTTTTTTGTCTTTGCTCAAACTTAAACACAGAGCACCACAGCTAAATGTATATAGGTTTGAAATCAAACCACTAAGCCACAGGTCTTTTGTTTATTGTTGCAATTCCTGCATACAAATCATATCACACAGAATCTCTTCAGTTTGCATACAGTGTAATTATAACATTAGCATCAAATGTACGTAATAAAAAAATGCATGGTTCACAAAGATCCAGGTCTTGTAAATGAGATATTAATCTCAACAAGACTTTCTTTGTAAAATAAAGGTAAATAAAAACTTTTTTATTTGGCATGTCACATTCTTTGTTTTTCAGGAATCTGAGTTTATGTATTCACTTGCTTACATGCAGTGGGGTCCAACAGTGATGCCAGTAGCAACAGTAGCTTCTGTTTATTTACTATAATATTTTTCATTATCAATAACAAAATCACTGTTATGTGAGTGAAGTTTAATTTAATACTGTATATACATTTCTAGAAGTGTTTGGTGTGTCCCCCTTTTGACTTTTCCGTTTAATCTCTTTGGTTTGTTAAAAAATCCTTTGCAAAAACATATTTTTAAACATAAAAAACAAAACGTAAAAAGATTTTTTTAGTGTGGTCCCAGCCTTTTGGACCCCTCTGCATGTAAAATCATAGACATAAAAATTTTTTTAGACGCATATATGATTTGTTTTCCTCTATCTATAATGACATTATCAGGTCACATGTGTGACATGTACATAACCCATTTTTCATAAATACAAACCCTGCAGTTTGGACTGTCTTACTCTGAATCATTTACAGCCTCTCTCTCTATTTCTCTGTATGACCCCCGTCCAGCATTTTGTTTTCTATTTCCATCTCCCATTTTCAAACTAGTTTGTACAATTTTCTGAAGTGGGTCGAACAGGAGTTGATCTTTATCTGCAGAAATCAATCTGTTGAGACGTGCTTTCAACCTTATCTGTCTGTCGGTGTCATCTCTCTTTCTCTCTCGCACTCCACCCCCTGACACACACAGTCATTTGACAAACGTAGAAGTATAAGTACATACTCAAAGCTGTAACTTCTGACTGAAGCGAGGCCAGGCCAGAGGCGATCGTAATGTTTTGTGACAGTGTGAAGATTTACAGTTCAACGTGATTCTGAAGCCTGTGTTGTTCTCACACAAGTTTGCACACATATGAACATACAGATTCTCGTGACACACACACACACACGCTGTCAAAATGGAGACATAAACTTCTGTTGTTGTTATACACAGCTAGTTATAAATACTATAACCCACACCATACTGTACTTTCTGCATTTAATAATCAAAACACATTTCCTCATGTGGTTTTCACTCATCATTATGTAATTTGTTGCTATTTCTGTTTTCACCATTTATGTTTCTGTTGTCCAGATTTGCCAAAAAGCTCCAGTTCTGTCACTCTCCCCAACTCACGTTCAAAGCACCAGCATGGACCACTCAACGATGTTATGATGTGATTTATCTAGAAACAAAGTCACTGAAACTGGCTTCAGCTCATATATTCGTCCTCTGTTCTGTGACTGTCTTAGCAGAGAATACCAGAACAAAACACAGTGTGCCATTATGATAAACAAGTGTCTCTGTGTATGTAAAAGTGTCAGCACTTTAGGAGACATGCCCTTTTAAGAGCTTAGAGTGTGTGTATGTGTGTGTGTGTATGGCAGAGTGTTTTGTTCCCAAATGACTGTTCTCCAGTTTTTCTCTCTCCAGACTGCACCTGTCCTTGCCATCAGAATCTCTAATTAATCACAAAGGACTTTCTCCTCTCCACTTTCTCTCTCCAGTATTTTCACATTGCCATTTTTGGCCTGACAGATGGCTTTCTAGTCCACACATACAAACACACAGGAAGATTGTCCGCTTAATTTAGCACTATGGCATCCTTCTTGCCTATATCACTTATATTTTCCACGTGGCAAGACATTTGCTCATTAAACCCATTATCTTGAACGGTATGATGTCATAGATTAAGTGGCAATAAACCTCAACTGTTTGACGGTTTCTTAAAACAGAGACAGAAGCACATTTGTGTGCTTGAGAAGTTTGGCTTTAAACTTTGTTAGCCAGTTTGGAAGTGGCTTCTCACCTCTCGTTTTTTTTTGTTTCCACAAGCATGGTGGAGTTCCACAACGAAGCATGCCATCTCTCACAGCTCCCACAACTATGTAAACACAGACCTGTGCCAGCGAGAACAGCTGAACGTGTGTGGAGTGTAATCTTTGTCCCTTCATGGCACGTCGCAGAAGATAGACGCAGATGGACTGTTGTAGACACAAATTTGAATTGCAAATGGTTAAAATGACTGTCGGAATCTATTGTTTCAGTAACGACTTTAGTGACAAGGGCATTATGGAAAACTCCCTAACCAAAACACTTGTTTCATTCTGTAGATCTTTGTGGAAAACTTCACCCTCTGGCATCTAGTGCTGAATCTAATAATCTACCGTTTGTCAGGGATTTGATATGTTATCAGCATTATTCTTATCAGTGCATTTCCTGGCAATCAAACCCAGGACGTTGGTGTTGAGCTATAGGAAAACCTAGAACAGATGAGTGATGAGTCTAGAACTTCAAAATCTGAGTGTTTCATTGAAACTGCATAATAACTTGGTTATTCGTTATGCGTCATGGTAACTCAGCGTGACTCCTGGTCGTTTATTGACTTCAGGTTTTCAGTTGCAACATGTACAATGTACAATGAGATGTACAATTTTAAAATGTTCGTGACATTACCTCACCCTGCTTTACAACAGTCTTTGCTGGGAATAATGAACTATTATGCTTTCGTATATCTTAAAAGCTTTTGGCACAACAGTGCTTTTGGAAAAGTTCACCTTGATCTATGTTTGCACGCAGTACAGTCGAGACATTGCCTTGTAAGAATTTATATTACAGTGGGTATAATAAAACCTGGGTAATTTGGTCCAGAATTTATCTTAATCTCATCTGTGAGTCTTCCCTTTTATGATTCTTAGATATTGGTCCATCCGTAACCTCAGTGTTGATGCCAAGCAGTAAAAAATAGCAGATGCGGCTGGGCTGAAGCCCACGAGCCTTCCTTTCCTGATGTCTGAACAAGGGAAGAGTTCATATGCAAATAATTACTGAACCAATAACAAAATACAACTGTGTACAATTATTTCAATCTACCCAAGATGGTTAATATCATCTGAGGGTGGATTTGACAGTGTTGAGTCTGTTGTGTTTGAGCTAACACTGAGCCAATGGCTTATTGTTGCTGAATTACATGCGATGACTCGCAATTAAAATGCGCTGCTGTCATTTTTTGCATACTGAACTCTCTTTGACCTGCTGTGATACGTCAGATTTGACTACAGGCCCATCAGTTTCAACAGGTGACCCAGAATGTAGAATGTCTGTCCGTGTTAACTTCATTTAAAGATCTCATCCGGAAAGCTTGAGGATCTTAAAAATAGCAAATCAGTCGCGTTGATTATTATTTATTATACTTCTTTCTTCATCACATTTTCTTCACCCATCACACATCCATGTAGTTAAGAATATTGTGTCCAGTAAAAATATTTCATAGAGCTACAATTAACGGTAAGCTATGTTTAAGCAACAAAAACGGTCACACTTTACAATAAAATTTCATTTGTTTACATTAGTTATTGCATTAGCTAACAAGAACTTACAATGAACAACATATTCTTACTGCATTTATTGATCTTTCTTAATGTTAGTTAATACATAAATACATTGTTCATTTTTGCATTAATGTTAAAAGATACAAACTTTGTTTTTAAATGATTTTAATGAATTAGTAAATGCTGTAGAAGTATTGCTCATGTTAACTAATGTCATTAACTAACTAACATTGACCCTTTCAAGTTAAACCTTTTTGTAAAGCGTTGCCAAAAGAAACATTTTTAAATGTACAATAAGTAGTATACAGTATATAATATTTTCCTCTGAACTAAATGATTTTTTCAAGGTTTTGCAGCAGTTCTTCCAAAATGAAGTGTCGAGTTTATAACAAGCTCTTTGTGAGCTTTGAAGATAGACTGATATGTGGATAAGTCATGCACTCCTACAGCTAAACATTTTGATGCATGCCCTCTGCTATCCGAAATACCACCTTCTCTCATTCCACCGTCTGAGTACACGTGTCCTCACAAATCATTTGTCACGATGCCCCTATGAAATAAAGCCCAACCGTCTGAGTCACGCCAAATGGTCTAGCAGCACAGAAGAGGTGAGACCTCTGGCGCCTCTCGGATTCGCTCCATGCCGGCCCTCTATCTTAAATAGTCATGGTGCCGCTGATACCTACAAACCTGATGGGTGAGATTTAGAAAAAAAAACTCAGCTGTTGTTCAGGCGAGAGTTCTCAAAAGTTATGAACACAATGAGCTGTGATCTAATGTAAAACAGACACAAAATAATGAATCAAAAAGAGAATCTTTAGTGGCCTGGATCACTTTAAATCTAATCTTCTTCTAAAAGTCTCAGCTGTGAGACAGGAGGGACAGAAAACCCTTGAGGTTTCATTAGAGGCACGTTACGTGAGTGTGTAAACGGAGTTGATCAAAAATAAGTTGGATGAATAATGCATTTAGATTTGATAGAAAAGGAAAAAATAGAAAACTAGAGAACAAAAGAGAAACAAGCCAAAAACCACAAAGATGTTTATCTGCCGTCAACATTCTGCATTACCTTGCCTGATGAATATTACATAAATATCCTCTTATTGTAGGAACAGAAGAGCCCTTATATTCACGTACTTACAAAGTCATTGTTTACTTAGACGTACAGCCACGACCAACACTCCCCCCATTCCTGAATCACCAACTAGATGCCCTTGAAACAAAGAGATACACATACCACAGGGAATAACAAACCTGTAAGTAACCGCAAAAATTTTGCCGTGGGCTCATGGACTACCCTGATGTCGCAATGCATTGTGGGGGCTACGTCAGCATCTTAGTTGAACACAGAGGTCGTTATGAAAGCTTGAGCAGAACAAATGTGCACTACTTAGTGGCAAAGCGTGAACTGCAATATGTTTTTGACATTACAAAAATATATTTTATGTTTGTATATAAATATATATATAAATATTTTTCCCCTCATCTTCTCTTGGCAAAGGGCAGATTGTCAATGCAGCCAAGAGAGGACCTGGGTGGGTGGGGGTGGATTTTATCGTGGCAGGCCCTCATAGTTTAGAGCCAAAAAAAGCAACCCAGCTGAACAAATGTGAGACAGGGTTTTAAACAAAGGATAAACAGATTTCTGGGCCTTTAGAGTGTCTCCTACTAGTCTGAGATTCTCCACTTTCCATCATGGCTGCCACATAACACCAATGTATGTGTTTCTCTGCACTTAGCCTGACAGCTGAGGAACACACCATAAATCACTTGTTACTCATTAGTGTAATTAATAAGGCTTTGACAAGACTCTCAGACTTCAGGGTGGCTCTAAAAACACTCCTGTTAGAAATCGGAGAGGATTGCCAATATTAAAATCAATAGGACTTTTGTTTCATCAGCCATCTTTTCCATTTCCATAGTAACAGAGTATAAACCCCTAGCCTTAAAAAACAAACATTTCAGATTTCAGGTTGCACTGAAAAAAAAAACAGAATACAGGATGGTGTGTGTTGTACGTTAATACACAGACAACAAAGACATTGTGGAAAAGTATATGTTAAAACCATATGTTTTCCACTCAAACTGAGAATTCAGAGGTGGAACTGAATCGAGTGGGAGTGGACCAAACACTCTCATTGTCTCACTGGAACGTTTTTGGACATCTCCGACTGTGTGTTTACATGGGTCTGTTTTCTCTCAGCAGGAACATGACCCCAAAAGCCTGGGGGTTCCCCACGGAGACGACCCTTACGCTGCCAAAGTCAGAGGTCGACGGTCCCAGAGGGAAACGCTGGCGACACCCCAGTGTCTGAGCAGACAGAAGCGTTCGGTAGACTAATGGGGTGTGACTTCATCATTAGGGAGGTGGTTGTATAAGTACAACGTTATACACGCCCACATGTCAATTAGGGCGACAACGTTTAAGCACAAATTCAAGTTTGACTGAAAGTTGCACATCTTATATCAAAGATTCTTTGCTTTTTTATTTATTGTACATGAAGTATAACTACATTTTCTGAGAAAAAACTCGGTGAAACAGCCACAGTGCTAGGTTGTTTTGGGTGGTTGCTAAGGCAGCGCTGGGTGGTTGCTCAGGGGTTTTAATCCATTGCTGGGATGTTTTGGGTGTTGTTTGGTGTTTGTTTATGGTCCCTGTTTCAATGTGAGTCTATGGTACTTCAGGCGAAAGTTTGTGTGCGTTCATATGTTCGCACGCCTAACAGCACGCGACAAACACAAAGTCATCAACCCGCACTATTTGAAATATCATTTATGAGTGTAGAAAAACGGTGTAGGGTGAGTTACAAGTCAGAACCTAATGATTTGTGTACATATACACAGAGCACATGCACTGTCAGAAAAATGAGATGAGGTTCAGCGATGTATTGTGATGTCAACAAAATGTTGTTACCCATAATCCTCAACTCCGCTATGCTGCACTTTATAAAATATAAAGACAGCTGCAATTCCACCTTAAGAACGGTCACCCCCGTCACCGTAAACCTGTTCCACTAGTGTCAGGTAATTGGATTAGGCTGTTTGGTTGGTGTAATGTCACAACGTAAATGAAAGCCTGGGCTCCATGATGGATGAACACTGCCAACAGACACCGTTCCATCTGACACACAGACATACATCATCTATTAGTCTCGTTTTTGGCCACTCAAAATGCCCCAGTAACCAAATGAATCACAGAATCACACGTCTGCATCTTTAACCCTTTAGTTTAACCAGTTCAAGTAATTACATTTAAGACTTTAATCACATTTTGGATGTAGAAATCTGCTTGTTTTAAGCAGACCTCAGTGAAGAGTAAGATATGTCGGTGTGATAATCGCACGGCATTCTTAATGTCTTCTGATAGGATCTGACAGAGCTTCTGTTCTACAAACAAAGCTCCAGTCATTTTCTTCACTTTGAATTTAGAAGTTATTGAACGGTTCAGAATTAAGAAAGTGTGGAATGTCTTTAGTACGGATGAAGGAAAGCATTTGAAAATGGAAAAATACTTAATAAAGTAGTTAATGCTTTAAAAATGTAATTTCAAAGTTGCATTACAATTTCTAAATGTTTTGCTTTACTGTTGCATTTAACTGTGTTTTAACATAAATTAAACTGTAAAATGTCTATTTAATTGTCAATCTGTACAGTGATTTATGACTTTATTTTAATAGTCTTTGTTAATCAATAATTCCCTAATGTTTAAGAGGCACACTTAGTCCACAGCACTTAGTGATTCCATCTATAAATTATAAATGCGCTCTGGATTTAATGCCCTTAATATACAGTTTTCAGTGGTCTAAACAAGCCGAAATGTAGACTGTTGTTCATATGTAGGCCTCACAGCCTCAGAGAAGATCCATACACCCCCTCTCACCCGCCCCAAGTTATTTGTTTAACTGCGCTTCATAGATAATTCAGGCCTCTGGCTCATTTAAAACACTGAAGCTATTACTAATGAACCATTGATTCACAGAGTGTTGGTGTCAGTCCTTTCTCACCGAAACTGGGAGGCTGTCACTGTGTTTGTTACTGGTAGCTCTGTGTGTGTGGTTTTATTTGGTATGGGGGTTGGATTGTTCGTTCCCTGTTGATCGACCTGTCAAATGTGAGGTGACACTTTTATTAAGTCCCACAACAATACAATAACAGCATCGGTAAACAATGGCTGCGGTTAACCTCGTTCGCTTGATTAGTTATATGAGGGTCTGTTTGTACCAGAGCTGAGGGGCTTTTACATACCACATAGAACTGTACTTAACTCCTGCTGTGATGCAGGCCAAATGCAAATGTGCTATACACCCAAATAAGGCCAAGTTATACAAGCAGTTTTATGTGCACTATTTATGATTACTAAATTTATGATGCCAGTGGACTAAACTTGTATTTATTGTCCCATTATGTGTAGTGTTATTTAGGGTATTCATGGAATGTGTGTGTTGTTGTTATTAAAGTTTAATCGTTTTTTTAGGTCAACAGTGTTATATTCTCATATAAATTGTGTTTATTACTGGTAGGACAGGCTTGGGGAAGTTAATTGTAGCTACACCAGTGTGACCAAAGACCTAATATAGGATATAAGCAGTTTGGACCTACAGATCAATACAGCATTGAAACCTCATCACAACATTGATGAAGAATTATTGAATTTCTCTCGCTGTCTCTCTCTCCCTGTCTGTCTCTCTCTGTCTCTGTCTGTCTCCCTCAGTTAGGTTGGGTCAGAATCTCAGTATTTAGTATTGAGTATTGAATGTTGTGTGCATGATCATACTAATAACTGTCCCTAGGGTAACCAGATACTGCAGACACAACACTCACAACAGTTTGGAACAGTTACTGAATGTAGAAGAGGATGTACAAGAAAATTATTAATATAAATATAATCTGTGTTCATTTTTATTATAAGATTTCTTGTTATGCTTATAATATCATTTGGAATAATTAAAAACCATATTAAGTAAAAATGCAAAATAGAATTTTCACTAGCGGTCTTAAAATTTTGGACCCAACAGCATATTATTTTTTCAACTATTTTTTTTAAAGTTTTATATGTATTTTGTTCTGTTCAAACTTAAGAAGAACTTGTGTTTGAAGATGACTGACAGCAATAATGTGTAAAAGACACATGGGAACTTAAATAAAAATATTGAAATGAAAATGAAAGGAAAGAAATAAACGTGTTGATAGAAATAATGAATCCTGCTATCCCCTAAGTTGGTTCCCTGACAGAACCTTTGCTGGGAAGAGTTAAGAAATATCTTCCTTTGTTTCCCCAAGTGTGCGTGTGTTTGTAAGACGTGTTTGGTTTCTCGTGTCATATTTTCTTCAAAAGGGCTTCTGCACATGGCTGGCTCGTAGGGGCTTTGGAAAAGAATACATCGATTAAACACACACATTATTGAAACACTCAGAAACCCATGTAGATAAATGAGGAATCAGATCCAATATAATAGTAACTGTGTTTGCAGCAGGCTTTCTCCAAACCCCAGAGAACCCAGGTATGAACAGCTGCTCTTTAAATCATACTCAAATGAAAAATTGACTGACTTCAGTTTGCTTTTTGCTGGTTTATTCTTGGAACGGGGATGATTTGGGAGTGTGAAGGCCTCTGCCAAGACTACACAAACACAGATTCATATCCTTCAAACCTCATAGTGACTTTCTGTTCATAAGAGAGAACAGAATGATCAAACGTAAAGACAAAAAGTGTGTTCTGCACACTTACGAAAAGAAGGAAACTGTAGATCTGCAAGGATTTGCTTGTATACATTTTTAACAGCATTTCATTAATTGCATTGCGGTTTCTAGGGTGTTCTGGGTTGTTGTTAGGCTGTTGCTAGGTGGTTGCCAAAGTTTTTGATATTCTGATCTCTAAATATTTGCTCGGGTCTGTGTGTGGGGTTTGCTTATATAAGATCTTTCAAGATCTTCCCACCAAGAACAATAGCTAGAGCAATACCTATAACCATAACTACATTAGCGTCTACATCTTAACTCACAACAGCTGTTTAAGGAATTGGGTGTAGATCCTCGAACCCCTTACATTCAGCTGGATTTTGATTGGCTGTCAATGTTTTTCACAATTTATCAGCTGGAACAAAATCGCTGTGCAAGCCATCCGAATGATTTCTTCTAATGTTATAGTTGTGGTGTAGGCTCCACAAATCTCTGCAACTTTATGGTTATAGTTATCATTTATCATTTTTGGTGTGAACATGCCCCAAGTATGTGCAATAGTAACAGTAATATCACTAAGTATATACTTGTCATGCTTTTATTTTAACTAAACAAGGAGCATGATTTACCTTTTTGTTTACCTGTGTAAATCATTTGCAGACAGATGTAAGTGGGTCTGACCACTCTTGTCTCTGTGAGGCCCCACCCGTCCCTGATTTATGTCCAGAGGCATCGGCTTGCACTTCATTTAGTTTGCACAGTTCGCTCTTGAAGTGTGACAGTAAGACGCTCCCCAGTCATTCCTCTCTGCTTGTGTCTTACGAGCCCTGCGCTCTGACTGTAAAACCAAAGACTGGGTTGTCCAATAGGAAACAGTTTCCCAGTGGTATCATAGATGGCCTTGAATGAAATGGAGGAGAAGAGACTTATTCGTGGTGAACATAACTCATAGTGGTGAACATAACTCTGAAGCATGAAGTGTGTGTGTGCACGTTATTTGTGTGGTCGGAAAGCACAAAACCACAAATCTGTATTGAAATATGACCACAGAACCCTGCTCACACTAGCCACAGAAAACCTTGTAGGAATTTAAGTTTATTCGTTATAATCATATTTAATTTCCTACAATCCTTGTATTGTATTGAAATATTGTCTTGCTGCTGTAGAGCTTAAGCAGATCATATGTACGTGCAAACGTTTTTAATGCTCAATTTATCTGAATTTTGATGCAATCGATGTGTTTTTAAATATGTACTTTTTGTTTGAAAAAATTGCTGTTTAAGATTCTAGTAGTTCTCCTATACAAATACCCTGTTGCCTTTGGGGTTATTTTTTACCAGGACACATAGCAAAAAACATTTCCCAGAAAAACAAGTCTGATGACAAGACAAATGGTCTTGCATCATAACCACCCCTCACCCCAAAAAACATTTGCTCACAAATCATTTACAAGCACTCTTTGGCTCATCAATGTGACAATCATAATTAGAGCATGATATGAGAGGTTGTGACCTCTGGTGGTGCGGCATATAACAAACACTGGGGCCTGAGGCCGAAGGCAGGTCAAGAATTACATGAGGCCACCCAGACTCTACCTATAAACAACAACATAAACTGGGGGGAAAGCTCAAAACACTGGGGAAGTTCATACACACATTTCTTAATTGTGACCAGTTGGGGTTGGTATACAGTACATCTAATGCACAACTGCTCATCTCTATACATATCATTTTAAGAAATCTGACTTAAATTGTTTACTGCCATATACTGCAATAAGCAAGTCTTCCTAGATACATAGATACTATAAGGTTGTATTTTCTTTATGCATACTTCAAAAAGCTGTATTCCAAAAGCTTCTATTCCATGGTCCTGTAGCTTAATAATATACCTCACTCGAGTAAAGATCAGCAAAAATGTCACAGCCCAGATTTTGCTTTCAGAATGTAAAATGGATGTGTCTGTTTTTGTGGGCTGTTTAATTTTAATTTCTGAAGGAAATCTGTTTTCCATTTGCAGAATTGTTTAAAATCCACGCCACTTCCCAATTTGGAGTTTGGTTGCGGCAACATATGTTTACATGCAGGAAGCACAAACTCAGCAGATTAACCAATTTTGCAAGATCAGTCAATAAATGAAGAGCAGTCGATCGGTCATTCTGTAAACAGAAGCAAAAAAATACATCCAGAAAATGGATTGAACAAATACCCCAGCAGTCAACAAACTATGAGTAAATAAATAAATAAATAAAAATAGGTTTGTTTCCTGTGACATCACAGAAGCTAACAGATTTTGACAGCTCTGGGTAAATAATAAAGCCTGTATTTGACAGGGCCAGTAATGAGGCGTGTCTGAACGGAGGAAGAAGCAAATGTCATGTGTCAGTGTCTTCCTTACCAGCAATTACTGATTTAATCAGAACATACAATGACTTTTTCAGATAGTGTCTCGTTTTAGCTCTTCTGGAATGTGCCTCTTGCAATAGGAAATCCTACAGATATTAGGATAACATCCAAAATCGTAATCTCTCTTTTTTTAATCTTTTAGATTAAAAGTGATCAGCCATACAGCAAATATTCATTTAATTGTGTTGGATGAAAACAGCTAACGTTTGTTATTTAAGTTCTAAATGACATTTCTGAACGATGTACTGTACATTCATCTGTAGTTGTCATGTCAGGAGATGATATGTGACCTCAGCTTGAACTTTACAGTATTGTGAGACTGTTTGGCTGAACACAGTATCCGTAGCCCATATACTGTTATCTTATTGGACAGAGAGTCTATTTTTCATGCTGTAGACTGCATGCAAAGGCTTATGAGAAATCAGTGAAGGACTTTGTCAGATCACATTAATGTTATACGGACAAGCTGAGCTTGGCATAAATATACTTGCGTACAATAAATGATCGAGTTAGATTATCCATTATAAAACCAGCTGCAGATTGTGGAATGCCTCTATTTTTCACCGTCTCTCCTCTCTAAACAAAAACCATGTGTTTCTCCCTACATCACGTTCCTGTAACACAGAGTGCTGTTTGCTAACCTTCTCAGCACTGACTGTCAGTGTATGTTAGAAACGTACATTCTCTGGACATTATTAACCTTAAAATAACAGTTTATCACAAGGATGTTGTTTTAAAAGTATCCCATAGGCCCAAGACTTTGAATTTCAATGGATGTTTAATACTTCACTGCTATACTGTGAATGTTGTCATGGTTCCTGTATGTAGGATTCTATAAAGTTGATGTGTGAATGTAATTTTCCCTCTGCCTGAAGTTTCTTGGCTGAGCGAGAGTAAGGGACACAGTAAGCCAGGTTTGTTCAAAGCCTCTGCTGATTTTCAGCGTGTCCAGACCTCCACACAGGGCTTATCAGAACTCGGTGCACATTCCACACAATGTTAAGTGGAGACAATGCTGTTACAGAGCATGAAAATGTATTTCCTTCTCACACTAACCTGTTTCACTTTTTCCACCCTAAAGGTGCAGTCACACTAGACCTTATAAAACTCACAAAATGGGAGACATTACCTATCAGCCCTCTATCCTAGCATGAATGATATGACAACATGGCGTCGATATTATTCTGGCCAATCACGTGACACCTAACGCAATTTACCCTCTCTCTTTCTAAAACAATATCTCTTTCCTCATTCACAAAAGTATTTCCGATTGTTGAGAATAAGTATGTGAGAGTCTTCATGTTTGTTCGACAATGTCTGAGTTATGAGGATCTGCCTGATGGCTAGTGTGAAGATGATTCTAATAAAATCCATATGTGGAGTCAAACCGGATTCTAGAGTTTAGCCTTTATAAGACCTTATCAGCATTGAGATGAAGCTGTTCTTATTTTAACAGCTGACATATTTTTCTCAGCAGACACCTTGATCATATATTTTGTCTTGGAGGCTGAAGAAAAGGCTGGGCTATCTTTCATTTATTTCTTGTTTTTCTGTAGCACGTTTCACCTTCCCTTATGCCGTTTTTAATTCTCACTGCCTACGTTCACACAGTCAGTGTTTGGTAGCAATACTAGTGGTAGCAGTTCTGGTGTGCAGTCCAGTACGATTTTGCTCACTGCAGAGATTCACTAAATTCAATTTCAGAATACAAGTGTGACTTCTGAATTGAATTGTTTTGAAATTGAATTGAAAGGTTGTGACTCTGGTTTAAAACTGAACTGTGTGTGAACGCAGTTGTATTTAGGACTGACAACTATTTACTTTCAAAATGCAAGTGTAAATTCTGTTCTGTTCAGTTCTGTAGAATAAGGTTGTCATGCTTTATTTTATCAAACTGTGTGTAAACACAACTTTATTCTGCTGTTTGAACGTAGCTCTGCTCTCTCACAAACTCGTTCGCGTTCTTTCGAAACAAGGCTTCCAGATGTTTTAAATAAAATGAGTGTCAAGGCGGAGAATTGCTGGCAGATCTGTGCTTTTGTGAGCTGTTCTTCAACATTTAGGGAAAAACTCTTTAAAGGACTGCAGGGCAGTAACTCAGGGGAGGGGTGGACAGTTTGGCATAGTTTTGTGAGAGGCCCAAACAAAGGCTCTTGCACGTTTGTCTTGATTCATCACTTTCCATGTTGCTGTGGCCGTGATACAAATAATTGCTCAGGAAGTATGAGGGACCCCAATCTTTTTCAGATGTGTTAAAGATATTCCTTCAGATAAGACTTACATCCATGCTGCTGAAAGGATTGAATTTCAGAGAAATCCTGAAATTCTGTTTTGGTCTTTATTGTGTTGTTGACTTGCGTAAGTTGATTCCACATGGTGCCTTCAAACCATTGATCTCAATGTCAACTTCTGATCAACCAATGAGTTTGGGTTGGGACCACCTATTTGAACAATGGAAGATGGGAAATCTTTCCTTTTCTTAGTGCTTCTTGGTCTTGGTGGTGCATATATTACACACTTCACGTATTGCAATTTTTTTAGCATCCAGCAGATGTTAGGATGGAAAAATTAATTATGTAAAAATATTATTCCAAGCCAAAAACAGCAAGATTTCACAGGTCTGCCTACAAATGGAGATAAAAACCCTTAGGCACTATGAATTATTTATACATGCGACAGCCAGTTGCGATTAGACATTTTGAGGCCGTGATGTAACGGCTTCCTTCAAATGGTGCTCAGCAAATATCATCATGAAATCATCATGCTGTGTTTACATTCAAGAGCCAAGAAGTATTTTGTATCTTATCAACAGGGACACATCTAAGTGGTCCATGCAACAGTAACCATTGTCTACATGCAGGACGTAGAACTTCAAAGGAACTTCTGGGTCATTTTTTAGATCATTGTAGAAGTATGTGACAGAAATATGCAGCATCATTATTCACCCTGAAATATGAGAGAAAGCATAAATCTCTCTGCTTCTCTCTGCATAAATCTGCCTCAAGCAAATGAAGTGCGCTGTTGAATTGCAGAGGTACAAAATGTTCCTGGTTTGTGTTCTATATTTGTATAGATTTTTATTTTAGGTTTTTCAAGGCTGGTTACATCGTGGATATCTCCGGGCTGCAGCGATTCGGCTATCGTGCCGGTTGTTTCCTTTTCCCTCTGACACATTATTCTGGAAATGTCTGGGAGCAGTAATTGTTTTAAGATGCAGAGTTTGTCGCACACAGAAAAGGGAAATAGACTTTGATATTCTCTGTGGTTCCGTGATAAGAGTGAGCTGCTGTGCTTTGATGTGATGTTCGCTGTATAACCGGGGCACTGCATGGAAAACCTCACGCTTTCTAACCTCACATGAATATGAATGGGAGTCTTAAGGAGTTTAATGATTCTGGCTACCATTCCAATTAACGATTCCATTTCCTTAACGGGTTGATTTACGAATCTCAGTACTTCTAAGGGAGGCACCAAAAAAGTATATTATACTATATACCACATTTCCAACTGATCTACTACAATGTCCAACTATTTTACAAGTTGGTGATTTCTTATGAATTTATATAATGTTGTTTCTAACCCTAACTATTACTGGGGTAAAAGCAGGTCACACAGAAACATGCAAATGAGCCATCAAATTACTAAACTGCTAAAACATAAAATAGTTACAAATCGGCATGAGACAGTTTTTGTTATTTTTTTAAAGCGATATTTATTACAATAAAACTTTCCCTGGTATGTCAGGAGAGATCAAATCTAACCAATGAATTTAGAACAGTTTTCCTTTTATGTTTTGTTTTAGATATTTATTACAATAATCAGAGAGATAAATCTAACCAATGAATTTAGAACAGTTTTATTTAGCACTGTTTTCACTGTTTATTAGTTTTGGTTATACAGCGGTTGAGTCTGCATTATTGGACAGAGGAACTGTAGCTAAATGGACCTAAAAGGTGCCTCCCAATAAAAGCCACTTACTTAGCCCAGAGGCCCTACTTACTTCTCCTGAGGTCATCTTGTGATCTTCATCTCCAGTCTGTTCGCCTGTTTGGCATTCTTGGAATGTAAAACTGAACGCCGCCACCATAGTTGTCGTGGCAATGCAATTTACAGCCTGTTAACCCTGGAATTAACATTCGGTCTGGAGAGATGGCGTACAAATGCTGTCCGTCACCACAACGGATTCTCTGGTTTAACAGATTTTAACCTTTGTGTAGGTCAAGGAAAGCCACATCCTGGGCCTGCTGTATTCGTGGTTGATGTTCACGGATATGAACCTTGTGCATGACTGGGCTGGAAAACAGGTTCTGGGCTGCCTGACTCCAACCTAGATAGCAGGAAATCCAATTACCCTTTCAGAAATACTGAAAATACATTGACAGACCTGAGTTTATTGTACAGTACACAGGAAATGACTTGTGTTTGAGGTATTGGTGTATTGGTGTTCCAAAATTTTCTTAATTTTCAAGGGGTCAGCTGTTTTGGTTTCTATAATAAAGCTTATATAAATTTATAAAGATTATTATATGTAAATCTAAAATACAGTGATTAATAATAACAGTGCTTCTGTTTTATTAATGTACTACAAAGCAGTCGACTGCTGCTATGGTTACCTCCTCTAGCCTTTAGCAAAAATTTAGCTCTAGGTTACACTGTGATAACTTGTTTATATAAGTTGTGTGATGAAAAGTTATTTGTATGTTTTAACTTTAAATTTTAGCATATGTACTAAAATTTTGGACCCCTGTCCTCCCCCACCTTTTGTTTTCACTTCCTTTAGGGGGTTTTAAGCTCTAATTAGGGGTGTAAGACCTCCTCCCCCTCATTTTAAAGGGGTATGGCACAGGAAATCAGTGTAACATTTGATCGTATTAAAAGCTCATATAAGCTTCATTCTACTTAAACAAAATATTTCCACTACCATATCATCTGTCAAATCTCTGCTATGAACCACGACTAAATCTGTTTGGCTTTACAACACAGCAAGCTAATGCTGGAAAAGCCAACGGTAGTCGAGCCATCAATTCAAAGAGACAGACCCCAGATAATATCACACAGGAAGGGAGATTTGCATCGTGCTCTTGAGCGTTTTAACATCCAGTATAATACAACCTTTATTTCTTGGGACATTTTTCATATAGACTGCAGAGATTTTGTTGACCTGTAGAGCTGAACCACGAGGGCAGCAGAGCCAGAGAAGAACTGGGACACACAGACAGACTTCAGCCCTGCTCTTCAGACTTCATCTAGTTCTTGTCCAAACAGGCAGATATAAAAAGCTTAGACCAGTGTATCAAGAGCTCTGGAGCCAGAGGAGTCAGATGAGCTGTGTGCATTAGCTTAATGTAAATTCAACAGGCTATTCTGACATGGAGTCAGGACGTGTCTAGAGCTAAAGCGATATTTAAAGGAATAGTGTGCTCACAAATGAAAATTCATTATCGTCATTAATCCTGATTTAATTTTAAATCTGTTTGACTTCATTTATTTTTTAAAACATGGTAGAAGAAAATATGATGTTTTGCATCCTTTCTGGAGCTTCAGCACTCCAGTCCTTATTCACTGTTAATTAAATATTTCAGTGAATGTTTTGTGCCAGCTATTCTTCTCAATAATTCTTTATTAAAAACATAATTTCTTTGTCAATGTGTTTTTTTGTCATCTATATATTATTATAATTGCGTTTCTTAACTCTTCGAAGCAACTGTCAGTCTGGATATACAGCAGTCACATTGCTTTTACCCTTATGAGGATTCAAAGTGAGGTAAACTGAGGCAAATACTGAGGCTGGTGTGTGTGTGCGTGTATGTTGGTGTCTGTGTATTAGTGGTGTCAGTATGCGTAACCTCCATCAATTATTTTAAATACAGTGCAGACTTTGCAATCCACAAACACACACACAGAAAAAGCACATATTATACTCATTAACAGTATTAGGTCAAGGAGGAAATTAAACATTTCTAGAAATAGCAAGGGGCAGAAAAACAAGAGTTGAGATGGAGGTATTCCAGAATAATAGTCAGAAACAAGGAGGTAAGCCACTGTTTATAATGATCAGTGACAGGGGGTTTTTTGAATTTGCTTCTTGGTAATATGAACTCCATGTACATCAACCGCTGCTGTATAATCCACACACATAAACCTCTGTTCCTGAAAATCCATAGATTACATTCAATAACTGGAAAAAACTTAAGTTTAAGTGAATAATTTCCTAACTTTAATGAAAACTTTCCACTATCCAGATGAATCGTGAGAAATTTATGAGCATCTGTAACGCATGCATTTCCTTTTGAATAAATCATGAGTTTTTTTCCCTTGAAATGCATGACAACGAAAAGCGACGCGCTGGAACATTTCTGGACTTACGGATACGCAGCTGAGGGAGAAAGAGCTGTACCGGTGGCATGGAGAGGAAAAGTTTTAACTGTCACAGGTAAGATTTATGTCAACGCAAAGGAAACTTGTAATACTGAACTTATCGCTTCTCCAACGCGGATCGAAAAACGGGCTTCGGTGTCCCGTGGTCCTGGGCTCGTGTCACAGCTCGTGAGATTTACGAGTTCATGGAGGTTTTGGCCTCTAGTTTGGGTAAAAGCAGCTGCCAAAGTGTTTTGACAGCCCTGAGACAGACAGGAGAGGCAAGTGTGGGGAATGTTTGAACCTGCCCCCCTCCAAAAGCCCACAGCACAGCAGGGAACATCCACCCAGAGATGAGCAGATAGCACAAGAGACTGATCCATCTTACCCAACGTCGGGTGTCAGGAGGACCTCCGCCGAGTTTGTGTTCCGCTTCGTTTAGAGAGATTTGTCTGAAGAAGGCGAATAATGCAAAGTAAACAAGACCACAACACATATGTTCCTTGGTGAGAGAGAGAGAGAGAAAACAAAGAGAGGGGCCCCTAATAGAGATAAAGATCGAAGTACTCATGGCCCTCGCGTCTGGCAGCTGAACAGACAACATGACTGATTAGAGGGGAGGGGGATTTTTCAACCCCTCCGTGGGGAATAGTTTTAGTGAAGAGGGAAGGACGGCATGAAATCACTGGCTCGTATCACAATACAGTCCAGAGATTCCAAAGAACTGACATACGTAAAGAAAAAACAGCGTCTTCATTGCATTAAAGGCCGTTGAAATCACTTGATGAGTGAGTTTTATTCCTGTTTAAGTAGGATTTTGATCAGTCTTAATGGTCAATAGGCTTTATAGTCATGCATTACATCTATGTTGTGGTCTGATTTCCGGAGGAGAAAGACTTCAGTGTTATCAGACTAGAAACCACAAAACTCTCATTTTGATTTCACTTCAACCCTGTGACCAGCTCTGGAGCACCCTGAAAATGAATCATCCATCAGCGTTCGAACAAGCATGTTTAGGAACAAGGGCATTTGCAAGTAATGCAACTTAATAATCATAATAGCCACGTTCTTTTGCACAACACTCTCTAATTGCCTGTGTCCTTTCAGATCCCCTAAGATTCATCCTCCAGAATGTTTTCCTCATCTGCCTGTCACTGAGCCACAAAAGGAAGTCGATTTATTATTAATTCATCATCTCATATGTCCTACAGCAAGGCAGGGGACAGTATTGATTAATACTGAGTAGGCCACATAGTTAGGTCAGACTCCAGTTACACTGATGTGACCCTGCAATCTGGATATGGCCCTCCTCAGCCTTCTGATACCAAGTTGCCCCCGTGGGCTGGGCAGCTTTGAGCTTAAAGGGTCCCGGAAAAGATTAACTTCCCACTGCAGTCAGTCAATCAGATCCTTCTGTCAGCCAATTAAAAAACTGCAGGGAAGCATCCTGGACAAAGCTGTTCTACCCACAATCCCTTGCTCTGTGGTTTCCAGGGCAGGCTCTTTTGCACCTGGTGGTTTATGGTTAGACTTAACATACCCGTAGACCCTCTTTTTAATAAAAGGTGTTTATATCGCCATGGTAACATGACAACTTTATGCCAGGTGCAGGTTTATTATGGGTAAGTATTAATAAACCGAACATAACACAAAATGAAACATGGTCATTTAAAACGGATTTATTTATTTATTTATTAATAATGAATTCTATAATCAAATCATAAACGAAAACGGTAAAATAATACAATGCATCACAATTCATTAAAATAAAACAAACGAATTAAAATTAAAACAAAACCGGTGACGTAATTCGATACGTATTTCTTATTGGCTGATTCGCTGTGCGCTTTCATCCCCGTCAACGGCGCGTAAGAACAATCGTGAATCGGCGCAGGATTTTGTACGTAACTTGATTTTATCTTTAAAGTTGTCCATTGTGAGGTCAGTCGACATTTTAAACGCTTTTCTCCGTGTTATGGTGGCACGTCAGGCGTTTCCTTCGTCATTGCACGGTGTTTTGGTGAGTACAGTCGCTCTGTTTTTGTATAAAAAGCGCGATATAAATCCTCAGTTGCGGTGATGACGTCCAGCCCCTTTACAGGCTCTTGATTCATCTGCGTTCATCAGAACTGAAAACAAATCTGATTGTTATTTCAACAATTGTTTTTTTTTTGTAACATACTGCAGTGCATTTCTTCTGATAAGTCACCACAAAGTTTATGTGGTGAAATACAGTAATGTTATAAAAGCCAGATATTAAAATTTCTATTAAGGTGTTGCATACGCCTTATACTTAGTGTATGTGTTTTCTCCAATTAAAAACATGTATTCCTTGTGTCTGTGTGAAAGCATTGCACACACACACACACACATATATATATATATACACAATATAATTTGCTGCAAATTATGCATATGGAAACATTAAAGCGAGTGTTTCATACTGTACAGATCTCTCTAATGCAGCCAGTTATAATGCCATTCTGTTACTTTAGGACAGACCTGTCACTTCATCTGCTTTAATTACCATTGATTATATCAGGAATGCAAAGGGGTAACAGTTTCCACCCTGAATGCGTTATTACCCGAGGAACCAGAGACATGGGGCAAAATAGATTAATTTCTTTAAAGGGATAGTTCACCTAGAAATTAAATTGTGTTTGGTCAACCTCATGTTCATCCAGACCAATACGACTTTCTGTTTCTAGAGAACACAAAAGAAAAATGTTGCACTGGCTGAACTACAAAAGTCAGTGGGGAAAAATGTAACGGGGTAAGAAAAATAATCTTCATTACAAATATATTCGAAAACAAGGCTTGACATCTTACGTATTTTTGATTCTCTAGTAAATTCACCTTGTTTTAAGGATGCTTAGTTATTTTGTCCTAAATATGCAAATCATTTTGCAGTGCTCTTTTTTGCTTTTGTTTGTAAAGAAGATATAAACAGAAGGTAGTGCCACATGTAATTGAGTATTGGACTTTCCAATCAAGAAAATACAGTGTCTGTTTAATTTATCTATACTTGAATCTCTTTGTGGGCCATTAAAACCCAAGAGAGACAGGCCAAAACCGGAGGCCTGTTTAGTTAACTGAAATAATAAGTACAGAGAAATATCCCAGAGTGCATTCTGGGAAGCAGTAAGCAGGTACGCCACCGTGACGCTTTCATGTGTTTGTTTAATTGAAGACAGATCCTCTTTACTGCATCTAAATAACTGACCCTCGGTTTACACGTGACTGCAAGCCTGGAGCCAAAACAGCTCGTGTGAGCGGAGTTTAAGCTCTGATCCCAACAGTAACTGCTTGTTATGAAGAGCCTGAGATGACTGACATGCTGTTATCATCATTAGCTCAGCAGCAGACATGCTCCTGTAGCTAAACTGGAAGAGCGGAATGAGACTGGCTATGGCAAATCATACAAATGACTTTATCAGCATAGTGATGGCTGTTAACAGAATGATTTAGTTGATAAATGAACTTCAGATTTTTTTGTTTTTGTTTGTCATTTGTAATGTCGCCTGTTTGCTATAATATTTTGCCCATCATGGAGCACAGCACAACTGTTTTGAAGAGCATCAACAGAGGCAAGGAAATCTGCTTTTTTTTATTAACGTTGTCACAGATTTTCATTCACATTTGCACCCCATTTCATATTAATTTAATCTGGAATAGATGTTCTGTTGGCATCCATTCTCTCTCTTCATTCTGATTGCTGCAGTATTTAAGATGTTTGGGATAACCTCCTGATCGTTTCTCCTTCAGTCTGAGCAAAAGAAACCCAGATTAGGCTGGTAATTTACATCTTAATTAGGGGCATTTCTGCATTCGCAGGTAAGTATGTTCTGTGGGAGTCGAACCCACAACCTTTGCGTTGCTGGCCTAGTGCTCTCTACCAGTTGAGCTACAGGAACAACTGGGTCTTAAAAAAGGTTGTTAAAACTTGATGTAACTTTTTTTAATCTAAAAAAGTTCACTGTAGATAACTCTTGTAAGTATTTTTTAATTATAATGTCTGCTTGCTTGCTTGCTTAATAGCTGTCATGAAAATTCATTTGCCTACATGTTTAATCTACTGCAGTACGCATAATGTTCCAATCTTCACAGGCTAAATTAAACACAGCCCTCACTTACTGGATAAACTGTGATCTAATTAAACAAATCTCCTTTTACGAAATTAAAAATGATAGTCAACCTCACTCAAATGAAACGTTACTGATATGGAAAACTCAGTTGATTTAATTTCATTTTGGATATCGCTTTATTTCCGACGCATCTGTTGCTGATCACCTGGTTTCTTGTGGTTTGTAAACGCATTTTAAAAGGTATGGCTTTAATTTTGGGTTTTGCGTCTCTGGTGTAATGCACACAAACTTCAGTCCAGCCGCAGATCGTAAACAGGAGGGTCGAGCTCATTAGCTTGTGGGAAGGTTTTATGAGAATGCAGCATTGCAGCCTTTTGATTTCAAGCCTCTGTCTATATGCATCCGTGAGAGGAAATCGTATGACGCACAGTACGTGAGATTGTGTGGTCTCGTTCTATCTCATGACACACTGAGCTCTGTCAATTCATAACCTGCAATTAACACTGACTCACAACCCTTCACCTTAAAGGGATAATTCACCCCAAAATGAAAATTCTGTCAATATTTACTCACCCTCATTTTGTTTCAATTCCGCATTGTCTTTCTGTCTTCTGCCGTGACCAGAGGCTGTCAGACTACATAAAGGCACATAAAAAGTAGTTGCTGTAGCTATCAAATTCACGTTTTGATACGTTTTATATGAAAATGAAGCATTAACATTTTTTTACAGATTTGTTCTGCGTTCCAAATGTGGATTGCATTCCATTTTACATGGAACAATGTAAGGATGAGTAAAAAATGACAGACTTCTTGTTCTGTGTTTTAAACTCTGCAAATCTGTCTTAATGCTCATGAGCAAAATGATTTTGCTTTGGGCAGCATAGACCAAATAATTTTAATTGGACTTAATCGCACACACAGGGTTTGTATTGAATTAATGCCTCCCAGCCAACAATTTTAGATTGCAAGAACGTTTCCCTAACATTTCCATTGGATACCCAGCTAACAAGGAAAACGTCTCAGAACATTGGAAAATGTTGTTGAATAACGTTCTTATAAGTAAACAGTAACATTAACACAATGTGTAATAAAGACTACAATTGAACGTTACTAGAACTTTCAAAATAACGCTTTTAATGTTTTTGTTACTTAATTGAAATGTTAGGGAGATGTTCTTACAACCTAAAGTTGTTAGCTGGGGTGCGATGCTGTCTGCGTATTTATAAGCAAGTAAACTTTATCCTGTTTGTGAATATCACTGTAATATTACCTTTCAAGTGTATCCGTTTATCTTATACAAAGCATTCTCCTTCCTCAGCTGTTTTCCTCAGGGACCCGTTCCAACCTTTTCTCACAGAGATCTCATCGATGTCTGAGCTCGGCCGGTGCGGCTTCAAACGTGTCCCCTGGTCACGAGATCGCAGGGCGATTGTATTTCTGGGCGTGTGGGCAGATGAAAGTGCGTCAAGACCCTCTGTTGTCCTGCAGAACGCCTGACTGGTATCCTATAAATGTGGATCATCTGATCCCCTCTCAGCCTCTCTGCTTTTGTGAGTGTATAAAGTCAATGCATCAATAGGCATATATAGGGTGTAAGGGTTTGTATTGAATTAATGCCTCCCAGACAACAATTTTAGATTGCGAGAACGTTTCCCTAACATTTCCATTAAGAAACAGAAAGGTTAAACATTTTATTTTGAAGGTTCTAGGACCATCTAAAAAACATTCAGTATTTTTAGATGTTGTATTGTTATTGCTTGGTTATGAGAACATTATTCAAACATTTTTTAATTCTGTAACATTTTTAAAACAAGAAAGATAAACTTTTAAAGGTTAAACTTTTCAGTGTCTGCATATTTTCCCTAAGTACCACATTGCTAAATAGGTAAAGGAATACTGTACAGTCAGCCGGTCATTACTGTAAAATAAACTCTGGAGGGGGGCTTTTATCACCCTGAAGGGGTTTATTTTGAGATAATGACCAGCTGACGGTACATTCTTCTGTTGCTCATTACATGGCAACTTACGAAATAAGCTTATTTGTGTGAAGTGATACAAGAGACATGAAACTAGAACAGTTTAGAAAATTGGTTGGAGTCAATTTTACAGTTTAGCCGTAATTATAAATAAAAAATTGGCTACAAAATGTCAAAAATGACCAATTAGGATGAAGTAATGCGGAGAGCCATGTAACTACAGCAATATATTTGGAAACTGTCACGGTCTTTGCACAGAACTGTTGCCAGTATTTAGACTTATACATAGCCATATATATTCTATGGTACTGAATGATTACTATTGTAACTGTAAAGAATCCCGTGGCAATACCATAGTACATGTCTAAAAAACATGGTAATATTATGGTATTTTGGTGATAAAAGCTGAGCAATAATGCAGGCTACAATGGACGTTCATTTTGTCACATGTAGTTGTGTCACCGGTGTTTATATGTCTGCAGTAAAGACTGTGGATGCACCACAGAGTTCTGTCCACATCTGTCAGTATCGGTATCAGATCAGATTTTCCGCTGTAAAACAGCTCAGCAAGCATTTGAGTTCCATCCACATCTCAGAAGATAAAACCAGATTCAATTACAGCTTCAACATTTATAGAGGATAATTCATGTACTCTTCTGTCCGGTCTGGCATGGCAAGAGATACAGAGAGAAAGATCAGTCGAGCAGAAGAGAAAGCTTTAGGACGGTACATCAAAGACTAAATTTAGACCAGGCTTTTTATTACTGGACTGAGGTGATCTGAAAAAGTGGACAAGATGATTTTTCATTTACATTTTGGTGACAGTAACAAAAAAAGGTCAGGGCTAGTTGTCACGCTAGGAAGGAAGGCTCTGGTATCTCTGGGTAAACAAGTGTATACAATAAAACCACACTGGCTTAGATTAAGCCAGGAGTGAAACATCCCCAGCTACTGGGCTCAACTTGTGTTAAAGAAGCAACAAATGCTTCTTTATCTCCTGCACAATAACAGGTTTCAATAACATTATTGTATATGTCTGCTCAGAAATTGACTTAAAAAAAAAGATCTACCATGAAGAACATTCACTGGAGAAAATAAATGTGTGACGTGCTAGAGCTGGTGCCTCGTCAACATCATATGATGGTCCAGACAACACACACACTTCCAGAGGGAGAATTGATTGTCACGTGTCTCCTGAGGTCACTGCTTCCAGAAAGATGACAAAGTTTTGCCCTGTTTACCCTCACTGGTTCTCAGAAGCGCATTACAATACACTCCCATGTGAAGAGTTCTAGCATAAGACTTTTTGAAACAAAACCTCAATAGACCCGCTGACCTCACAGATGAGGATTTGATTCATATTATTTAATTCATATTATTCTTCAGTAGCTTCCAAACCTCTTATAATCTGAGGCAAAGAGCCAAACCAAACAATCCCACAATGGAGTAAGTGAAAGTTATCATTTGGCTATAAAATATAGCCTATAAATCTGGTCTATATAACTGCTCTTCAATTAGACCAGACTAGCTTTCAATTATCCTCGACCTGTTAGCACCTGATCCAAACTCAAGAGTTCCAGCACCAGTGATGAAATAATTATCGTTGCCTCTGTCTCCACACATCACAGGAAGATATACTTCTGTCTCTTTAATCGTCATGTGTGGCTTTCCTGGTGCTGATTAACTCAAAGGCCCATCCCATCCCTTTTTTAAAGAGTTATTATTGTAACGGCGTTCCCGTAGCTCAAGCGGTAGAGCCGAGTGGGAACAATGCAAAGGCAATGAGTTTGAATCCCTGGTGGTGCATGTTTGTTCAAATGCTTTAAACGCACTGTAGACCAGTTAACAGGACTTGCTAACGTTGACTAATATTCTTTAAAAGTTATAAAAAGTATTCTTGCAGTAACGTTAGTAGAATAGTTATTAGACGTTTTTACCGTATATGTATAGTGGAACATTAATACAACATTTAAAAAACTAGATGTTTTGAATGTTCCTAAAACATTCAAAACATTTTTAACACTTTTGTTACTTATGGAAATGTTTGGGAAACATTTTAACAACTTCAAATTCTTAGCTGGGAAGGTTTTTTGGTGAAATCCATCTATTTAATGCATGAATGTAATTATGCAACTGTCACTGACTTGGAGAAATAAATTATAACATTTAGCATGATCCCTAACAGATATTTGTTTCAGTACTTACTTGTGCCCTATCTTTCTCTCTGGAACACCCAGTAGAGATTATCTGTATACTTTAGCGGCACTGTGAAAATCAGAGAGGCCGCAACAAAAGGAGGATGAAGGTACATCGACTGCAGCCACTCAGGGGAGAATTCCACCATAAAGCTGATAGCAGCCGAACAATGGAAGCAGATGAGTGTCTCTTTAAGCTGTGAAGGGGCCAGTCACATTGAGGACACATCTTATCAGCTGATACATCTGTAGTTAAACTGATGTCTACATGTGTGGGCCAGATGCACATTTACCCGCTCTTTGTGTTGTTTTCTTCCCTTGAATCTAGAATCTCTGTGCCGGATAATGTGAGCGATAACAGCACACCACATTTGTATGTTGTGGTTTTTGGAAGTCAACTCAACCATGATAACATTTTAATAACTGGTAAGACATTTGGTGAGTTACAGCATCTTGTTCTTGTACGGTATACAATGTTGTGTCACTTTTATGTAAGGGGTAAGAGAGAAAGTGGCTAAATTATGCTACTAATTTTCATTGCCTGTCAATGGTGATTGAATTAGAACAAAAAACAGGTTTTGCATTTATTATATCATTTTGCATATTACCCTGTGGCACAGGTAGAGTGTCTATAGCAAAGGGTTACTGTTAAAATCACTCCTTGTACTGATGTACCGTACGACCAGCGACCTCCATTCAAAGTGAACTGTGACGAGCCTGGACAAATTGTGATTCTTAAACTCATGTGATGTGATGTTTTCCTTCTTTGTACAATGACCTCTTTTCTGTCCACTTTTGAATGAACTGGGGCATGACGGACGTATCGCTTATGGTGACCCATAAGTTTCCTCGTGCAGAAAGAACTTCAGATCCTCTTTGCCTGGGCTAAAATATGTTATTTAATGCAGCTGAACGGCCTGTTTGAGAGTAAAGCAGCACGTGCATAGAATTTTGCCTGTAGAAAAGGGGAAAGGTGGAGAAAAGGTAACCACGGACACGAAGCGTCATTGTTAAAGGAACAGTTGACCTACGTTCTGTCATTTACTTACCGTTGTGTCGTCCCACACCTGTGTTACTTTATTATTTTGTGTAAAACACAAAAGAAAAAACATTTTTTATATGCAGTTTTATATGCATTTTAAGAACTATGGTAGAGGGAAAGATTTTTGCCCCTTTCTCTTTTCTTGAAATCTGATTGGTTGAAAGGAGTGTCATTCCAGTAACAACAAGAATTTTGGTCCAGGAAGACATCCTTCTTGGCAAAATCAAGGTGGGCTAATAAAGAGAGAAAAGATTAAGTTAAAATTGAGAATGGAAGAGAGTGAGCTTATAGTGAGACTGCCGGGCATTCTGGGTAATGTTCATTGTCATTGATGGATGGAAGCGTCTCTTACTCAGAACTGATGGTCATAAAGTGCAGCTGAGAGACTTTTATTATTCCCTGATTCTGTTAAAATCACCATATCCCATCTGCTGCTTTTCTGCACAAATCCCCTGATTCCTCAATCTCACACAAGGCCAAATGGCAGCATCCTGCTCAGTCAATTATAGTTAAAAACCTGAAGCCACATAGATGAATCTCTCCGAAGATGTTACGTGATCACCAACCACAAGGGGGCAGACTGTCAGATGGAGGTGAAATCTGCTGAAGGTCCCTGTGTGTACTCATCTCTGGAGGTACATGTGAGCGAATAGGGCGTTCACTCTGTTTGCTGAGCCTAACCGTGTGTTAGCGAAATCGCTCAAGGCTCTGACCATTAAAAGTAACGAGCTTTCCATCACCATGACAACCGAATAACTCTTCATCACAGCAGAGTACACAATAGTCTTTACAAGAGCCTTTAATTTGATCCAGTAAAAATTCCCATTGGAAACCACCTTGGCACTTTCACGCAGCAAACATGAGTTTAAAAAATGGTATGATTGCTGATGATATACGAAAACTGTGCCAGGAGACTGCAGGAATGCAATTTAAAAAAACGCGCCGCTACAGACGCAGGCTGAATTGTGCGTTTATTTCAGTCGTCGGAGTCGCTTTCTGCCTTCATTGTAAATGTTAAATGACTGAAAACGTTGCCTTCAACGGTTGCTCTTGACCCCTATTGCCTTTCATTGTCCATTGTTGATGGTTTAGTTAGTGGTTTCCACAGATCACTCTGTAGAATGACGCTGAACGCATCTGTGCAGCAGTGAGAGAATTTAGGACACTGTGATGGTGTGAAAAATGTGGAATTGAACTAAGAATTTATATTTTGTCTAAGCCAATAATGCCTGTTTGAGACGTTAGCTTTTTAGTATTTGTAACACGCATTTGTATGTGTATAACATTTAATTAGAATAATTTAATTAGCAGAGTTTAATTAAAGCTTTATTTCCAAATGAGAATGAGATGGTTTTGCCTTATATGATAATTTGCCCTGAAGTGCCATAAATGTAATCCGACAATAAAAATCTTAAATGACTGATTAACTCTTGTACTCTCTTTCAGACAAGCTTTGCAATTTCACAAAGCGGAAGAGAAAAAGTGGAGAAAAAGGGTTTCAATGTAACAACAGAATTCTTTAGAAAACAAGACAGAGACCTTTGTTTTCCAGCTCCAAACATGAGCCTGTGAGTGCTCATCAGTTGCTTACTGCAGCTGACAGAAAGATATAAACAACAAAACCCACTGTGACAGAATTAAAACAGGGACCTCCACGCCCGATCCTTCAGGGCACACAGAAGCCACGGCTCTCTCAGAGGCCAGAAATACACAAACTGTTTGTACATGCAACTGATGAAATGATGTCAGAATGCTGTTACGTGTCTGGGAAAGGAACGGTGTGACCAAACGTCACAATTACTGCTTCTTGTTTTTTGTCTTTTGCCATTTATTACTGTAATTTAACGATATTTAACATTATTGTAAGTTTCGGGCGCTGACTAACAAAGATAAAGAATATCAGACAGAGCTAAAGTGAAAATGTTCACTTATGGTTGGAGGCCATGAGTGTACTTACATTTCTTGTGAATGAGAGTCTGTGTTTCCATTAACTTCTGCAGTCACAGCTACACTGAGCACAGAACTGAGAGCACAGATGGAATATGTCTGAGAAAGCAGGATTATAATCATGAAAATGGCATTGTAAATGAAAAATAAAGGATTATAAAAATTGTACTTTGTGTTGGTTTCTATAGACCTAATTATCTGACTTTAATATGTTTTCATGTGAATAACATGGTGTATAATGTCAATGCCACTGATACTTTGGGCTGATAGAGCCAATTTGTTTTCTCTCACAACAACAACAATAGCTTTTCAGGACAATGTTCTAATTTCATGCTCATTTGACATGAGTGTGTTCCCATGTAAAAGCAGAACGCTGGGCAGCTGTTTGGTTCTAACACAGCAGGTCAGAATGAGAATGATAAAGGTGAGGCAGGAATTTATGAAGCCTGTGGGATCCTCCAGCTGTGGATAATGACAGGAGTGCTCATTTAGAACCAATGCTGTGGATCTCTTGACATGCTTCCTGGAAAAAAACAATAAATCAGAAAAGATGGTTTCATCCAAAATAAACAACCTTCCTGCAAAACATGGCAAGCTCAGTAACTTGACTTTTGGTTCAAATCTTAGTCCTTATAAAAGAACTCCTGCAAAAAAACACTTAAAGCTGAGTGGCTCAGGGGTGGGACTAATCCCACAGCTAACTGTACTAAACAAAGTACCTTACCTTAAAAAAAGCTGCGAACACAAAACAGCAGTTGAACTCTCAACATTTGTGCATGAATATCTGGTTCAAATCTGGTAGTCCATAAGAGGCTTTCATCAGGTAAAACAAAAAACCTCCATCAAAACCATCACAACATGTGGCAAACTCTGTGGCTCAAGGATTCAACACTTGAAAATTGTTGGTTCAAATCTGCGTCGTTTAACGGTCTTTGAAACAGAAAACCTTCACCAAACCTCATCAACCTTATCACAAACACTGTCCCTTTGGTGTAGAACCTTTGTTTTTAACTTGGGTCCAAATCAATTTTTTCAACATTCTTCAATTATATAAAACAAAGCCCCCTCACCAGCTGAACTGCCCAGCACGTTCAGTGGCTCAGGGGTTGAACCCTTGACATTTACACAAACGCAGGGGTTCGAAACCACCTCTTTCAACACATTTATCATATAAAATAAAGTTTCCACTGAAAAACCCAGACCCAACCTCTGCATGCCCAGTGGCTCAGAGATTACCCATCTGTCTTGACAATGATGGAAAGTTGGTTTAAAACTGCCTTGCAGTGTTCTTTAATACAATATACAGCTTCCCCAAAAATCTGAACAAAGCCCTGCAAGTTCAGTGGTGCAGAGGTTGAATACTTAATCTAAACACTTAAAAGCATTGGTTCAAGACTGCCTTTATTAATTTTTTTGATTACATAAAGCAAAGAACCGCCACCAAAAAACACAGTACCGGGTGTTGAAAGCTCAGTGGCTTGGTGGTTGAACTGTTGGTCTTAATATTTGAAAGCTCTGGTTCAAAACTGCTTTTTGGCAACGTTAACACAATGTTCACCTTCACTTCAACCAAAAAAACAGCCAAACTGCTGCCAGGTCTGGTGGCTCAGTGGCGAAATGTTCGATCTGAACACTCAGAAGCGTGGGTTCAAATCTGTTTTTAACGACGGTCCTTGATTACATGAAACAGAGAACATCCACCAAAAAAAACCAGCTTGAAGCACACCAAACTAGGTGGTTCAGTGGTTAAACTGACAGCTTTCTTGTTTAAGTGCATGGGTTCAAATCTACCTTTAAATCTTTTTGATTACATAAAGCAAAGAAGCACAAGCTCCCAGCAGTTGCTTGTATGGTCTGGTGTTCAAGCCCAGCTCTGGGAAAATTTAAGCACTCTCTTATGCGGAGCAGATATTTAAAAAAAGGATACACACACTAGGAGAACCACCAAAAGCATGTCAGGCCCAGTGGCTTAACAGCAGGCGAGTCCAAAATGTGCTCGGACAGCCTGGGGTTCAAGCCTAGCTCTGGGAAAACTTAAGCACTCTCTGACGTCTCTTATGCAGAGCAGATCCTTAAAAAAAGGATAAACACGCCAGGAGATCTGCCGTACGTGTGCCAGGTCTGGTGGCTCAGTGGCGAAATGTTCGATCTGAACACTCAGAAGCGTGGGTTCAAATCTGTTTTTAACGACGGTCCTTGATTACATGAAACAGAGAACATCCACCAAAAAAACCAGCTTGAAACACACCAAACTAGGTGGTTCAGTGGTTAAACTGACAGCTTTCTTGTTTAAGTGCATGGGTTCAAATCTACCTTTAAATCTTTTTGATTACATAAAGCAAAGAAGCACAAACTCCCAGCAGTTGCTTGTATGATCTGGTGTTCAAGCCCAGCTCTGGGAAAATTTAAGCACTCTCTTATGCGGAGCAGATATTTAAAAAAAGGATACACACACTAGGAGAACCACCAAAAGCATGTCAGGCCCAGTGGCTTAACAGCAGGCGAGTCCAAAATGTGCTCGGACAGCCTGGGGTTCAAGCCTAGCTCTGGGAAAACTTAAGCACTCTCTGACGTCTCTTATGCAGAGCAGATCCTTAAAAAAAGGTTAAACACGCCAGGAGATCTGCCTTACGTGTGCCAGGTCTGGTGGCTCAGTGGCGAAATGTTCGATCTGAACACTCAGAAGCGTGGGTTCAAATCTGTTTTTAACGACGGTCCTTGATTACATGAAACAGAGAACATCCACCAAAAAAACCAGCTTGAAGCACACCAAACTAGGTGGTTCAGTGGTTAAACTGACAGCTTTCTTGTTTAAGTGCATGGGTTCAAATCTACCTTTAAATCTTTTTGATTACATAAAGCAAAGAAGCACAAGCTCCCTGCAGTTGCTTGTATGGTCTGGTGTTCAAGCCCAGCTCTGGGAAAATTTAAGCACTCTCTTATGCGGAGCAGATATTTAAAAAAAAGGATACACACACTAGGAGAACCACCAAAAGCATGTCAGGCCCAGTGGCTTAACAGCAGGCGAGTCCAAAATGTTCTCGGACAGCCTGGGGTTCAAGCCTAGCTCTGGGAAAACTTAAGCACTCTCTGACGTCTCTTATGCAGAGCAGATCCTTAAAAAAAGGTTAAACACGCCAGGAGATCTGCCGTACGTGTGCCAGGTCTGGTGGCTCAGTGGCGAAATGTTCGATCTGAACACTCAGAAGCGTGGGTTCAAATCTGTTTTTAACGACGGTCCTTGATTACATGAAACAGAGAACATCCACCAAAAAAACCCAGCTTGAAACACACCAAACTAGGTGGTTCAGTGGTTAAACTGACAGCTTTCTTGTTTAAGTGCATGGGTTCAAATCTACCTTTAAATCTTTTTGATTACATAAAGCAAAGAAGCACAAGCTCCCAGCAGTTGCTTGTATGATCTGGTGTTCAAGCCCAGCTCTGGGAAAATTTAAGCACTCTCTTATGCGGAGCAGATATTTAAAAAAAGGATACACACACTAGGAGAACCACCAAAAGCATGTCAGGCCCAGTGGCTTAACAGCAGGCGAGTCCAAAATGTGCTCGGACAGCCTGGGGTTCAAGCCTAGCTCTGGGAAAACTTAAGCACTCTCTGACGTCTCTTATGCAGAGCAGATCCTTAAAAAAAGGATAAACACGCCAGGAGATCTGCCTTACGTGTGCCAGGTCTGGTGGCTCAGTGGCGAAATGTTCGATCTGAACACTCAGAAGCGTGGGTTCAAATCTGTTTTTAACGACGGTCCTTGATTACATGAAACAGAGAACATCCACCAAAAAAAACCAGCTTGAAGCACACCAAACTAGGTGGTTCAGTGGTTAAACTGACAGCTTTCTTGTTTAAGTGCATGGGTTCAAATCTACCTTTAAATCTTTTTGATTACATAAAGCAAAGAAGCACAAGCTCCCTGCAGTTGCTTGTATGGTCTGGTGTTCAAGCCCAGCTCTGGGAAAATTTAAGCACTCTCTTATGCGGAGCAGATATTTAAAAAAAAGGATACACACACTAGGAGAACCACCAAAAGCATGTCAGGCCCAGTGGCTTAACAGCAGGCGAGCCCAAAATGTGCTCGGACAGCCTGGGGTTCAAGCCTAGCTCTGGGAAAACTTAAGCACTCTCTGACGTCTCTTATGCAGAGCAGATCCTTAAAAAGGTTAAACACGCCAGGAGATCTGCCTATTTGTGAGTCTGGTGGCTCAGTGGCGAAATGTTCGATCTGAACACTCGGAGCGTGGGTTTAAATCTGTTTTTAACGGTCCTTGATTAATGAAACAGAGAACATCCACCAAAAAACCAGCTTGAAACACACCAAACTAGGTGGTTCAGTGGTTAAACTGACAGCTTTTTGTTTAAGTGCATGGGTTCAAATCTACCTTTAAATTTTTGATTAATAAAGAAAGAAGCACAAGCCCCAGAGTTGCTTATGATCTGGTGTTCAAGCCCAGCTCTGGGAAAATTTATTAAATCTAATAAGGATTAAAAAGGAACAATAGAGAACCACCAAAGCTGTCAGGCAGTGGTTAAGCAGAGTCCAAAATGTGCTCGGACAGCCTGGGGTTCAAGCTAGCTCTGGGAAAATTGCACTCTCTGACGTCTTATGCAGAGCAGATCCTTAAAAAAGGATAAACACGCCAGGAGATCTGCCTTACGTGTGCCAGGTCTGGTGGCTCAGTGGCGAAATGTTCGAGCTGAACACTCAGAAGCGTGGGTTCAAATCTGTTTTTAACGATGGTCCTTGATTACATGAAACAGAGAACATCCACCAAAAAAAACCAGCTTGAAGCACACCAAACTAGGTGGTTCAGTGGTTAAACTGACAGCTTTCTTGTTTAAGTGCATGGGTTCAAATCTACCTTTAAATCTTTTTGATTACATAAAGCAAAGAAGCACAAGCTCCCTGCAGTTGCTTGTATGGTCTGGTGTTCAAGCCCAGCTCTGGGAAAATTTAAGCACTCTCTTATGCGGAGCAGATATTTAAAAAAAAGGATACACACACTAGGAGAACCACCAAAAGCATGTCAGGCCCAGTGGCTTAACAGCAGGCGAGTCCAAAATGTGCTCGGACAGCCTGGGGTTCAAGCCTAGCTCTGGGAAAACTTAAGCACTCTCTGACGTCTCTTATGCAGAGCAGATCCTTAAAAAAAGGATAAACACGCCAGGAGATCTGCCTTACGTGTGCCAGGTCTGGTGGCTCAGTGGTGAAATGTTCGATCTGAACACTCAGAAGCGTGGGTTCAAATCTGTTTTTAACGACGGTCCTTGATTACATGAAACAGAGAACATCCACCAAAAAAACCAGCTTGAAACACACCAAACTAGGTGGTTCAGTGGTTAAACTGAGAGCTTTCTTGTTTAAGTGCATGGGTTCAAATCTACCTTTAAATCTTTTTGATTACATAAAGCAGAGCAGATACTTAAAAAAAGGATAAACACGCCAGGAGATCTGCCATACATGTGCCAGGCCTGGTGGCTCAGTGGAAGAAATACCAACACTCCCTCGGACAGTCCAGGGTTCAAACCCAACTGTCATAATGCTTTAAAACTTTAAGTAGTCTCTGACATGTTACGTGGAGCAGATTCTTAAAAAAAGGATAAACACGCCAGGAGATCTGCCATACATGTGCCAGGCCTGGTGGCTCAGTGGTAGAAATACCAACACTCCCTCGGACAGTCCAGGGTTCAAACCCAACTGTCATAATGCTTTAAAACTTTAAGTAGTCTCTGACATGTTACGTGGAGCAGATTCTTAAAAAAAGGATAAACACGCCAGGAGATCTGCCATACATGTGCCAGGCCTGGTGGCTCAGTGGTAGAAATACCAACACTCCCTCGGACAGTCCAGGGTTCAAACCCAACTGTCATAATGCTTTAAAACTTTAAGTAGTCTCTGACATGTTACGTGGAGCAGATTCTTAAAAAAAGGATAAACACGCCAGGAGATCTGCCATACATGTGCCAGGCCTGGTGGCTCAGTGGTAGAAATACCAACACTCCCTCAGACAGTCCAGGGTTCAAACCCAACTGTCATAATGCTTTAAAACTTTAAGTAGTCTCTGACATGTTACGTGGAGCAGATCCTTTAAAAAAGGATAAACACGCCAGGAGATCTGCCATACATGTGCCAGGCCTGGTGGCTCAGTGGTAGAAATACCAACACTCCCTCGGACAGTCCAGGGTTCAAACCCAACTGTCATAATGCTTTAAAACTTTAAGTAGTCTCTGACATGTTACGTGGAGCAGATTCTTAAAAAAAGGATAAACACGCCAGGAGATCTGCCATACATGTGCCAGGCGTGGTGGCTCAGTGGTAGAAATACCAACACTCCCTCAGACAGTCCAGGGTTCAAACCCAACTGTCATAATGCTTTAAAACTTTAAGTAGTCTCTGACATGTTACGTGGAGCAGATCCTTTAAAAAAGGATAAACACGCCAGGAGATCTGCCTCAAGAGTGCAGGACCCGGTGGCTCAGAGGTAAGTTACCGCACAGGTAAGTCCAAGCACACGTGTGTTCAAACCCAGGTGGCAGACCTGCGCACAGACAAGCCGGAGGGCGTGACCAGGAACCCAGACAAGCCGGAGGGCGTGACCAGGAACCCAGACAAGCCGGAGGGCGTGACCAGGAACCCAGACCACAGAAAGGGGGGGACGTCTAAGTGTGTCCCCCCCCCGCCTTCCGGGGCGACACACTGCAGGGGTTATGCAGATTTTTTTTAAACTTGACCCTCATACTTAACAGTTCCCTGAACTGGCTTGCAGCTACAACCACCTCACACAGCAAATAAAACACAAAACCCTCCACACACTGGAGGCACAGACTCACCTTCCCAACCACCACAGACAGGACACACCTTGCCCAGTGACCAGACCCAGCCACTCTCCAGAACCCCTGTGGTGGAGGGGACACACCTTACCCAGGGATTGAACCTAGACAACCTCAGCCTTCCAAGCACCACATGCAGACCAACACCTGGGCTCAAACCCTGGACCTCACAGTCCAAGGGCAGTGTTCATACCTCTGAGCCACTGGGCCTTGCATGCTGATGACACTTCTCCTGGCGCATTTATCCTTTTTCAGTAGCTGGAAGACATAAGAAACTTTAAAGAACACTTTAAACCTCCCCAAAGCTGGATTTGAACCTAGGCCCATCTAACCAAGCTTCAACACTCAAACCACTGAGCCACAGGAGCTTGCACAACAACCAAGTTCCACTGAACCCTGTACACAGAAGCTAGTTCTTCCTTTCAGTATATCAACAGTGCAAATGTTAGTCCACCCAGGAAAAACTTCAAGTTCACATTTACATGGCGATCAAAACCAGGCTCTGATGCCACCTGCCCACACAGATCAAGGGCTTAAATCACTACCCCACCACACATTTAGGCATCTGTTTGAAAATGTCAATTAAAACATCAAGCACTTACCTTTAAAAAAACAAAAAAAGTATAAAACAAATTAAAAGATAGTGTCTGGGGGAGTTAATAATACACAGTACGTAAACTTATAGAGTAATGGTCCATAAATCATGTACACAAAAAATGGCAAACTTAGGACCATTAATGTTTACAGGATTGTTATATGACTCACAGCATAAATCTAAACCTTTACATTATGAGAAATCAGTTATGCCCTAACATACATGAAACAATTATATTATATTACATTAAAGATGCGTAAAACTACAGCAAATGCATTTGCCTCAATCCGCCTTATCACTTTCACACAAATATGAAAACAACGTCAGCTGCAGTGCTTTATAATGGACTACTTCAAATCTTTTACACCGTCATGGCAAATAAATACACTTTTATACCTGCTAAATGAAGCTTTTCTTTTAAACCTCAAAAGCACTCCGTTTTCATTAGATTGACAATACACAACCTGTTTTTCGACATTGAAACTGACTTCATGATCACATTGACTTACATTTGACCCTTCTCTTTACGTCCCACCTCTCACGCGCCACAATTGGTCGATATGTGCTTCCGCGCATCTATTGGTCAAGCAACTGTATAAATCACAGTTCGGTTGACGTGATAAACGGTTGCATACCTTTTTTTTTTAATATTGCACGTTGCTTCCTTCGATGACCTCTCATAATAGCCCTGGTTTTGTGTTTCTGCATCTCGATGAGTCCGGGACAAACCAGGGACTCGTGCTGAACTGTCAGAAAACCAAAGTTTGTGACGTTTAGTACCAAAGACAAATAAACACTATTATATTAAAAAAATGTTTTCACTACCGAGGGCACCATCCAGGACAGGCGCATAGTCATGATGTAGGGATAACGCGAGCCACCTTTCTGTGATATCTTATACCATTCGTATTGCCTGTTGGGTATAGCTAATCGATTTATATTACAAGCTCACGTTTAAAGGTGGCAATTAGCTATACCCAAAGGTTTAGCGATTTGAGAAGCAGAAGCTGTTAATGGTCCATGTTCTCCATGCCATTTGTTGAGGTAGTGACTGTATAACCCATAATTGTTTAACTTTACATTGAACCATTCAGATTATACTGACAAACATTTTGCTGCTAACGCTGTCCTAACTAAGTGCGCAGCAGTTCCGTGTACCACAGTTATTTGATATCACTCAATTTTGCATACAAAAAAAAACAAACAAGTAATGTGGACCAGACAAGGTAAGAATGCAAGCTTTAGAAGCTGGAACGCTCATGCTGGTGTATCGAGTTTCCTGATCTCCAAGCGTCCACACTGGAAGCTGCATGATGTCTGGAGAGCTTTAAGGGCCTGTAGTAAAAGCTCACCTGGAGCCACAGTCTTGTGAGAGGATATTGATCTTCTGCTCTGACACACCCAAATGAGCAACCAGGGCCCCCACCACACATTCCAAAACCCCCAAATAAACCTTTCAACAAAACGTGTTTATTGTTCAGTGTTTAGAAGCACACCACCCCATCTGCTGGTCATTTCGTGGCACAAAATCCATAAGTGATGTTCTGTGGCTTTGCCAGCAGAGGGCGGTAATATCCCAGGTTGTTTAAAGGAAATTACCCTGAAAGGATATGACCCCAAGGTGTCCCAGAGCCCATCTGTCTGGCCCAACAGGTTTCCAGGGTAATTGATGCATTTCTTGATCTAATTAAAAAAAAAAACACCATTTCCTCCTCAGAAGTCCCCACATGGACCTACAGTACAGATAAATAAGAAATTGATCTATTTAATTTGGCATTACCTGAAAAACACATAAGTGACAACAAAAATGTTTACTAAGCTGATAACAGTAGATGAGTTAGACAGGTAACATAGACTTGCTTTCAGGCACAGATCTGATAAGCAGAAATGGCCAAGCAAAAACCTGGAAGAAATTGACTTCACCATCCTCTGGGGTGAAACGCAGCCTAACATCAACATCTCCTGCACAAACATGCACAAAGTTGGCAGAGCGAGCGCAACCCTGTTTACATCTTAGGCGTGTTTTTGTAATGAATTGCTGACTATGTGATGTTGGTTTAAATGCCCAGTGTGTGTACGTGTCTGTACATAATCGCTCTTCCTCTTCCCAATCTGTTATGATTCTCTTCTCGGGTTGGCTGCGTCTTTCCTTCAGCCTCATTGTAATGGTAGTTTTCCTCTGGTCCTTTCTCACCAGAATCTCTGATGTTCAGTTTCACCAGGAAAGGGAAGTTGTTATACTGCTCCGTAAACAACGGCTCTCTGCAAAAGTGGTCAATGACAATTCCAGGTTTTCCTCTTCACCTTATCTGCACTAGCTCTCATTCTTACTTTGTTAGTTAAACGTTAAACTTTTCATTCTTGGATGGAGCTGGGATTACATTCAAGTTAAAGTACGCCTGATTACAAATGTCAATTAGATTGCTCTGATTTAATATCCTCTTTAGTAAGAGCCTGATATGGATCAGATGGTCTCTGTGTTATTCCTGAATTTATAACCAAGTTTTCCATGCATGTCTTTGTGCAAGGCTTCAATAATCCCTGATATAAATGCCGGAAGTCTCTCTTTTTATTATATTATTAAACATAAAAAGTGAGATTTGGTGTCATTGTTTTTCAGATATGCACTGTATGAACATTAGCATGCAAAGAAACAGAGACTAAAACCGCTCACTAACAAATCACAACCTGCGTCTCGTGTTTTAAATCTGAACACTTAAATGTACTGCATAAAAATGCTGACTTTTAAGACAAGACAAGACAAGACGTACAAAAATATAATGCAGTAAGTCACTGACCTGCGTTCAGTTTTTGTTTGGCTTCAATCTTCCCGCTGCACGCGCTTCAGCCGGCCGGAGTCTTAAAGGCGCAGCGTGTTTTTTTTTTAGTTTAATTACATTTAGGTTTAATAACATGAACCCATGCTAACATCGTCGGTAACGCTGAAAAACATTTTTTCTGGTCAAAATTCATCCGGTTTACTTATCGATTACGTCCGTTTTCCATATCAGCGGAGTTTGACCCTGCGCAAACATCTGACCTATGAGTACAGACAACGTCAGCATGGAAGCCCCGCCTACTGAATTGAAACGATAAACATATGCATATTCATTATGTTTAGATAAACTTTTTCTTTTTTAGATAAAAGTTTTTCAATAAAGCCCTTTCATCCACTCGTGGATGAAAGATAAATCAGGCATGACAGACAACTCGTAATTTTTCTTAAAATTGTTTTATTTCTTCTATCCGCCCTTTCCCATACAATGCATAGAAAAAGACATTTAAGACTTTAAACTACAATTGATTCCTTTCAAAACTTCATAGTACCTTCACACAGCAGAAATGTTAATAGTGGTTCACCTGCTGTGAATCAGTAGATGGACGCCACTGATTTACAAGGATTCTGGGATTTGTAGTCCCTTCCCTTATAAGCAGCTTTTAGTGAACTCCATGCGCTCTATACATTAACGTGGCTGTAAATAGCATGAAATAGAGGCTGGCATTAGTTGACATGTAAAACTTTAACTTAGACAGACGGCCACAAACCTTTGAAACCACAAACAATCAATTCAAGATGTTAGACAGAAACATACTCTGAACATACAGCGGGAGAGGTTTATAAAAATAGCATTTCTGTGGCTTTAGTCTTCACTAAAAGACTGTGAAAAATAGCTATGATTCAAAAAGCATCTGTGCCTCAGATGTGTCATAATCAAACAATTTTGCGTTAAAAAAAAAACAAACACTATTTTTAGGACTAAAAACAATAAAAGGTTTTGGAATATTTTCAGCACATTATTCTTGGCAAATCCTTCATTCAAGTCATTACACCACGGAAGCCACAAGGGTGAGAAAATACTGATGAACTTACTCGTGACTTGACTAATCCGTTAACGTTTTAAGTGGGTTCTTTGATTTTCAACTGGAATGCCAGACTGTTTTCCAACTCAACCAATCAGAAAGTGAATTAATAATGCTTACGGTGACTTATAAAACGTAGCTAACCTCTCTGATTAAGGTCAGATGACTTAACAGGAGCAGATCAGCATCGGACTGTTTAACTTTCCAGGCTTGTTTCCCAAAAATAAATCCAGCCTATTGCTAATTTCCCACACAAATATTAACGCTAGTCCTGAAATGCAATTGTACTGGAAAGCCACCAATGAAAGTGCAATCTATACCAGGGCTAAACTGGAAATCTGTTTACAGGAAACGATTCCTTAGTACAAAGTTTTCTTGTATCCTCTGTATATTCAAAATCTATATCCAAAAAACAAGCACTAAATGGCGTGGCTATTTTAACAATATTGCGCTCTGAAAATAATCTGGTCTTAAAAAAACAAGCCAGCCTACAATATGCAAATAACATTGTAATAGTGTTAAAACTATAACCTGGAACGTCACAGATGGCATTAGCTTTGTAAATACATTCTCGTGTACCGTGACCTGTGTTCTTCGTCATAGCATGTCTTATTGCAAGCTACGCGTTGTAAATTCACAGGATTAGTGTTGTATTTTGTGCATAGATCGGTCTACAGGGCTGTGGTCTATATGACTCAAGATAAACCGGGTATCTGATTTAGGGACGGTGTTCTTTAGACTAGGTGGAATGTACCACTGTCGATCCTGGAAGAGGTGACGGAAGAGGATTAATCATCATCGGCACCCTCGCCTGGTGCCCGTGTGATTCTGCGACCCCCCCTCTTCCCGGTTGGCCCCTTGGGTTTGGCAAAAGCTTGCTTGTGTGCATGTTGCTTGGGATGGACCTCTTCATACAAGTAGTCACTAGTAAGTTCGTCACCATTTTCAATCTCCAACTGGAAGCAAATGAAACGTGAAACAGGAACATCATTATGTTTAATCCAACAACCATTAAAGCCTTGTTATCTTGTAAATCGGCCTTATATTTTATGTACACTTAATAACTTAATATTCATAATACAGTAAGACTGGTTTAAACAGATTCAGTCTGTGACAGAAACAACATAATACCTTTTTTGCTATTTCAATGCCCAGGTTTCTCTCCACTGTGTCTAAGAGAGGATTCTTGCAGCTTGAATACAGCATTCTCTCCTTAATGCTGCATTTATAACCAGGCATAGAGTAGACAAACACTGGAGACACACACAAGCATATGTAACCCAGCAGTCAACCTTTGGTGACTCAAAGTCCCCTCATTCATTGAACCCTTATCCAAAGCAAAACATAAACATTGCATAGTGTATTCCATTAATACTAAATCTAGATTAGTGTCGAGTTTGACCTAGTTTCTTACTTAACTACATTTGACATGCATTCACTGCACCACTGTGTTCTCTGACAAAAAGAGATATGCATCTATCTGCCATTTTTGTGCTCTGTGGAATTAACTGTATTATTTAAAGAAATATTATAAAATTATATGTTACAAAATCATTTATAGAGTTATGGAATTAATAGATGATATGGAAAGTTGATTCTTTCCACTATATATTTTAGAAGATACAGAATATTTTTAGGTATTAGTCGACATAAACCCTGTAATTTCATGGACCTCCACATACAATAGGTCCTGGCATAAATCCATAATTTAAATCCGCTTAGACAACATAATAAGCACCAACATAAAAACACATAATACATATTTTGGTTTCATACATCATTACAGGAATTTTTGTACCTGTGGACTCGAGGTAATCTCCTTCATGAGAGTGTTTGTAGAGGAAGAAGTGATATCTAGCCACGTCTTTAGGAATCCTTTTTGGCAGGTCTCTCAACTCCGTAGGGGTTGTGCTGGACAGCTTGATGGATTCTTTAGGAAAATCTATTTCCTGTTTACAGGATGGGCACAATCAATAACTGACCCTGAAACAGTTCATCAGAGGAACTACATACATTTCCATCAATAATTTCCATTAGTAATTTTCATCATAAGCAGAATCTGGTGAGGTCCACCCGCTGCCATTTGTCTGAGGGTCTTCCTGCAAATTAAAAGGTCCACAAGGGGGCGACACTTTGCATTCGTGCAACTTATCTCGGCCTTATGCAAACGTATCTTTTTCCACCAAATTTGCAATTCAGGTGCTTTATCTGTTAATATCTGTTTAATGTGAAGCACACAAAGGTCACATAAGATGCGGTTCTAAAGAGCTATTGTGAGGGGAACGTGAAGTGAAGGCCTGATGTACCAGCTGAACATAGTTGATTCTTTTCTCCCTGAACTGCTCCAGGGCCTGAATAGCTTCCCTCTGCATTGGGAACGCCACACCTTGAAGAGTCTGCTGCTTTGTGTCAACATGGATGTCTGTCTGCAGCTGTAAAAACACACACACACACACACAGTTAAATCAGTTCTAAGTGAGTCCTGCATTGTGAACATTCACGTTTTAATGTAAACAACGCTGGTACGCTGTGTGTTAATGTGCATTCTGATCTGATGACGTTTCATTCGCAAATAAACGCATACTCTCCCTTTACGCAAATTAATAAGAATGAAACAACACAAAGCTGCTTTCATCGCATACGTGTAGATTAGCGTAGCATTATCTGCCTCCCACAGCATCTGCTTTAAAGGGTTTCAGTCCACGCTCTGATTGGCTGATTTCAGCAGCTTGTAATTTCGAAACAAGTCACAGCGTATCCTTTTATGGTATTAGGGGAGGCTTGTGTACATACTGCCTGCAGCATCTCCTGCAATTGGTTCTAGGAGTTGGTTTAAATGAGAGACTGCATGTGCTTTCTGTGTCAAAAAAAAAAAAAAAAAAAAAAAAAAAAAAAAAAAAAAAAAAAAAAAAAAAAAAAAAAAAAAAAAAAAAAAAAAAAAAAAAAAAAAAAAAAAAAAAAAAAAAAAAAAAAAAAAAAAAAAAAAAAAAAAAAAAAAAAAAAAAAAAAAAAAAAAAAAAAAAAAAAAAAAAAAAAAAAAAAAAAAAAAAAAAAAAAAAAAAAAAAAAAAAATATATATATATATATATATATATATATATATAAACATATATATATATACATATATATATACATATATAAACATCTATTTTTAGGCAATATATACATATATATATATATATATATATTTACAAAAGTCAATGTAGCAAACTAAACATTTTTTGTTTTAAAAGGTTTTGTTTGAAAGCTTGATGGGATGACAAATCCTTGCCACAAGGATCACAAGTTTGGAAAAGAGTGACTGAAGTTGATTTGTTATGGGAACAACTTCAGGCTTACTTGAACGGTTTACGTGGCACATCTGAGTGTGGATTGTTTTTATGTGATGCAGGCTCTGCTATGCGGCTGTTGTTGAATAATAGGGATGTTTGGAGCTATATTGGACCAGGCAGCAATCCTGTAGCCTTAGAAGTAGGCTTAGTACTGCTGTTACCCATTTCACATAAAAGCAAGTTTTTTCTTAAAATAATGGACCGCTCAGTTTTAGAGAGGGTGATAAATGTCAGTCAGTGTAGGATTTGAACCCTTTAACAGGAGTGATTTTGTACACAATGCAATAAAACGGTCTACACTACGTTTGCTTTACGACACACTTGTATTTTTTTTAGCCTGAGGTCATGCATTTACTGGATTCAAAAGACCTGAGGTGGACTCTTTTACCGATGTGGCTTTTGCCTCATTTTAATCAAGGTGTACGCCCATGCTGTGTTACGCTGATGTCAGCGTTACCTCGTTGAGTTTAATTTGCCTCAGTTCCTCTTCTGCTGCAGTCAGAGGCAAAGGCGCCGCCTGAGAGGTGAGGTACCTTTTATAGCCATTTAGAGACACATCATCCTGGGCGGAGAAAGAAAACACATTTGTAAGAAAGCCTATGGCTGTGATTTATTTATTAGGGTGCTGGCTTTTAAGAAAGACATTAGGATGAATGTTATACCTTCACTGTGCCAAAAATCTCCTCTTTAATGTGGCCACCACCAAACTCTTTCTTCAGCGTTGCCCTCGTGGCGGCATATAACATTTTCTGTCTGACCTAAAAGACAATGTTACAGTTCTAAAAGTGGATGTAATGAGTGCATAAAGCACGCTTCTTTGTAGATAACCTCATATCAGTGGTGACAGGGGAGCACTGGCCAGATCATCATCAGAATGAAGGATTGACTGATTTGAGTGCATTTGGGACTCTGGCCGTTTGTGTCTCTTGCTGGTTGTTGAACACTGAAGGAGAAAATTAGAATTGCAAATTTCTTGCACAGAACCACAACTGTCTGCGTGGTTCTGTGCTTTTCCTAAAAATCTGTTGTACGGCAGAATTAACACCTGAAGTTTTTGCCTTATTGTACAAACATCCTTTTGTAAACGTATATCTGTACTATTTACACCTTACACGGCGTTCCTCACAGTTATCTCCTATTCGCTTTAAAATACTCCCTTATTATACCACTTTTACAATTTCCTTAATGACGACATTTAAGTATAACTACAATATCTGATATATTACCGCATATTTATGTTTATTGTGGACTGGATTAACTGGCAAGCAGAAGACCAAGGATACCATATAAAGACTGGGTGGATTAAAACACATTGAGTGATGAGCCTCACATGAGATACAAGGAGACGTGAGCATGTAACAAACCCTTACTGCCAAGTGTGCGTCTGGCTACAAGGAAAGCACTCACTGGAGAGTGATCCGGAGACCAGGCCAGAAAGCTCCACTCATATCCCTGATTATTAGTGGTATCCAGTCTGTAGAGAAGGTACGAGGGCATGTCATCCTCCAGAAGAGGGAGAACATAGCTGTCCCACTCCTGGTCCCATTTCTTGGCAGCCCGTTTGATTCCACCCAGAACTAACTTCTCTAAAGGGCACAACAGAACGTGTCATTATCGTGACGTGTGCTTTTACGGTCACACGTGGACAATAACATTTGTTAGCTAGCTTTTAACTGCACTTTGTGATCAATTGTTTTTGTGCTCAAAAAACACCAGCCGGTTCAGCTCCTGAAAAAGCAGACTCACCGTTTTCAATCACTATTTTGATCAGCCGATATTCTCCATTACGAGCCTTTGCAAAGATTTCTTTCACTTCCCTGGTGGCTGGGAACAGAAGGCAGAGGGCATGAACAGAGGACAATGAAACCTTTTATTCTGGTCCAGAACAAAGCAGAAAATCTCTGGACAGCCGAAGTGAAATCTTGCTGATGGTATAAAAAGTGAGAAATCTGAAGAGGCGTTGTTGGGCTGATGGATTTGAAGATCTCTTCGAAAAACCATGCTGCAATCACAAATATGAATACGCCATGCAAAGTGACCTTTAATCCAAACCTCAGCATGACTGCCCTGATTATGTGCACACACTTGTACCACAATCCTACTGCTGATAAAACCTAATGCAAACAGATGTCCAATGCATAATGCCCCTTAAGTGAAGGTGACACACTTATATTACTAAAGGACCTTTAAACCTGCTTCATTCCTCATGCATTACCCTAATCTGATGAGACGGGACACTGAGCCAGTCCGACTTTACTTGAATGATCGTATTAAAGCAACAAAAGCAAAGCAAATTTGACACACATTCAATGTCTGGCGATCTTCACGTTTACTGCCAATAAAACTCACAATTCAGTCCTGAAAGCGGCGGCCACAACAGGTACGTACAGGTCCAATAAAGCAACATGCCGGAGAGCAATGCAATAATATACGCCCGATTTATGGAAATAAAAGCTAACGGAAAACTTTACCTTGGATGCCGGTTTGGTGAGACATCTTGGCCGCTTCTGTCGCGTCTGCCGGCCGCTTGACGGGAGAAGCGAAGGAACCCGGAAGTCGAAGTTGTGTGACGTCATCGAGCGGCCACGCCCACCGCCCGGACACATTTTTTTTTTAGCATAAAAAGCATTAAAAACATAAACGCGCACAAAATCTGCTGAAGTTGCTCATTTAAAAGTGTGTGTGAAAAAGGGAAAATTAATCTCTATAATATGTTATTATTTATAATAATAGAATAATATGTTATATATTATTAACTGTTATAGGTCATCTTATTTAATAGTCACATTTTGGGTCCATTTATTCTTCATTAGTGTGCTAACAGCACAATAGGGGAAGTTATTTTTACATGAAGTTTGGTGCTCTTGGGGTAGACATATAATATAAATACAATTTAACATATAATATAAATATATGGCAGTTTCTGTGTGTGTCTTTTACACTCAGTCTAAACCTTAAATTCGGTCTAAAGTCTACAGTCAGCAGTACTTCTCGTTTAGAGAATAGTTATATTATATAATAGAGTTCAGTGCTTATTAAAGTACAGAGCTGCTCCTTCATTTGTGGAAGTCACTGATTCATTACACCAATACAAGGATGGCTAAAAGCTCTGCAAAATATATAAAACTACAATTTTTGGGCATTTTTATCCTTTTATGCATCGGTTTGTGTAGTGATTCAGTAATGAAATGCAACTTCAGACGTTCTCCACTATTATTCTGATTATTCTAACCACTAGGTGGTGCCATTCTCCCACTGTTTCAATGAGCTCCTCTTTTAAATCAAGTTTTTTGACTAAATATGAAATCATTAGCTTTCTCAGGCTGATTCATCTTCTGGGTTTACTGTGCAATTTCATAGTCTTGACAGAGGCAGTGATTCATCATTATGCTTTATGAGCACCTCTGAAACAAAACGCTTGGCTTTAACGCACAGGAAAGTGTGCCATGAGACATTGAAAATGTTGTCATGAGACACCGAGACACATGAGACATTGAAAATTCAGCCAAGCAGAGAGACAGTCATGCAAGTACACATATAAAAAGCCTCGATCGCACAAAAGGTTTGACACGTCGACCGGTCATCGTCTATTGGGAAAATAAATAGACCTATCCAAACTCTGCCATTAGGTGTTTGTCCAGAAATGAAAGGCCATATGAGGAAACATATAGAGGTTATAACACAAGCGGTCTCATTTGTTTTGAATGTGTGTGCGGCTATGGAGAAAAAAAATGTGTAGGCTTCTGTTTAGTTGTTTGTGTGCGTGGGATGCCATAGAGAAAGGTAGAGAATAGAAAAGTCACAGCCAGAAAAGATATTTCTGTTCCTGACTGTACTATTGGTGTACATAATTATACATGAGCTTATAAAATAATATAAAAATATAACAAAATGTTGTTCTCTTTAATCACAAGTCATTTATTGAATATCACTACAGAAAAATCACCAGGGTTGCCTTGCACAGAATTACTTCTCTTGCCTAGACGCAAACACAAATCTTAAATGAGGAGTTATGGTCACGTTTGAAAGTTCCCTGGGAAAATGTTCCAACAATGTGGAATCAGAAAACAGATGAATGCTTCTCCGTTTCATCACTGTTGAAAGCACACTTTCATCCATTTGTCACCAAAGCTCAGACTGTAGAGGATTTGGCTTTGCACGGCTTGTTTATAGCTCATATCCAGATGGACGTTACCAACTTTAGGTGCTTAAAATTTCATAACCTTCAGCAACAGTCTCGTAGATTTATGGTCCCTGCATAATATCCAGGGCTACATCTATGAAGGATTCATGGCAAGTCTCTTGAATTTGTAATCGCATACAACATGCCTTTCTGTCTGCAATGTGAATGTTGCATGTTGTATATAGAATAAACAAGACAAATATTGTTTTGATGTTATTGTGTGTGTTTGTGTGAGGAATAAGTCTTTATCAGAGACTGAAACACAGAGTTTAGAGTACAATTTTTACTTTTGACCAAAAGACACAACTTCTGATATTTCGTGAGCTTCCTCAAAAGCAAGAGATTCAACACGTCTACACCGACTTGCCTGCACACATCTCTGCACAATGCATTATGGGAAATTGGACACATGGTCCACATGGACAAAGCAGCCTATCACACTTTCATATGAAACTGAAAATCACAAACAAACTCCCGCATTTGATCAGATCCAATTTGTGATTTAAATTTGAAGACACGGAATGACCCCTACTGCCTTCATCTTTCTCACAATGCTGCCAATATTAATGAAAAATATCAAGAACAAAGCTACAATTAAGAACAAAACTAAGAGGCACGGTTTGGTCACATTAATACTTGTGGCATTTTTCTCCTAGACTACTGAAAGCAAACCTAATGATTACAGTGTCTGTACACATTTTCCACAATTTTTCAGTGTTAATTCCTTTGTTCCCATGCCGGTCTATTATTGTGATGTATTCTTTATTTAGACAACCCCTCCCCTTAATGTCACCCAAAAACAAGTTGCTTTGCACGCTCAGACAGTCTCTCCTGTCCAAAGGGGCGGTTCTTGTTTAACATTTGATCTACATTTGAGTTTAACATTTGTTCTGCGTGAAACACATGGTTGCCTATGGAAAGTGCAACCTCTCTCTCACCATTTTACAGGATTAACGGATCAATGAATCAACATATGATTCATGATATCAAAACTGTTCCCTAATGCTGCGCTGCATATTTTATTAAACTCATATTTTACAGTAGTACCACTGGCAACAATGGATGATACTGTGGGTACATCAATATCTACTCTGTGAGAATATTTCTCTTGGTTTTCTTAATGTTTTTTTCCATTAGGGGTACACAGCCCATCCATTACTCAGGTCACGAAATGCAGCAAAGCCGTAACCAGTGGGGGCAGGGACACTCCCTACAAGAAAGAAATCCTGTAAATATGTTGCAATTAATGTGTAATTTAATTTAAATATATAGCAGCTACAACAATGTAATCTCTCCGGACCAAACAGATGCCATGTAATATGAAATAAAAGAACAGGAGAGAAGCATCTGTGCTTGTGTTTTCAAACACATGATATTCTTTTGTTCCTGTCGCTCCTCTTCAGGCACTGGGTGTGGTGGAGACCAGGGAATTTGATGGTACTGTGACAAGCATTCTCCATTAGGTCACATCTCACCTGTTATTTCCTCCTTTATTTCGGCTGAATAAACAGAAAGCACGCAGTCTAAGCCTCAAGCACATCTCCAACACAGAGGTTCTTAAACGGAGGTCTGCTCTGACAGGTTCATGGACAGCTGACAAAAAAACATTGTTGAATGCAAATGGTAAAATGCAACTTACCATGTAATTGTACAGTGCATTGTTGTGACGGAATAAATAGGATTTATGGAAGGATTAGACGCTTTGTCATTGTTATTGACATCAAAGAGCAATTGAGTTCACAAGGGAATTTTGATGCAAATTCATGTGCCCTTAGCCAAACTGGCCTGATCTCAGCATGTCCTTGTCCTCAAAAACTATCATTTTAATCATTTGTAATGGTTTTAATTTGCTTTCTGTTTGACTTGAGGTGTCTGGGTACTGTGTTGGATTGTCACTTTATATCCAGTGTAAACTTAAACCAAATTTAAATCAAAACCAGTTGTGAACCACTTATTAACAAAATCCAACAACCACTGCTAGTTTTGCTATTTCTCTATAACATTTCTGTTCCTTTGAGAGCTAATAGTTGAAAGCAACTGAAATCATATAAACATTTGCATTTAAATACCACGACTTTTATTAAACACCCCAAAAATCGACAGGAAACTAGAAAGAATCCGCATTCGTATGTTTTCCGCTTATATTTGACTATCCAGTCTGAATCAATTGAATCAACATCTACTCAACTGAATCAACATCTGAGTTTTCTCAGATGGATGCGTTACTGATATTAATTGGCTGGCTTAATTCTACTGGAATGTATTTGACCGTGAAAATTTCAGTCAAACAGCTGAAAATGCTTTTCTCAGCATGAATAACTCACAAATTCAATTAACATCACCTCAGTTTACACAGTGTCATTTATCAAGCACTGGTACAGAACAGCGAGTGTGTGTGTGTGTGTGTTGGGAAGTGGTGCTGAGGGATTTGTCTGGAATGATCTATTGTGAGAGGGATTTTGGGGCGGTTAATATCTTTCACTCAGAAGCCATTAGAAACGCCTGCTTAGCTGTATTACAGCATGTTGCTAGTTTGATTCGCCCTTCTTTTTTCGCTCTACCCCTTATTCAGTATCTCTTCAAAGTCATTATGAATGGAGATCACTCTAGCTGCTGTCTCAGACCTAATGCAACTTAAAAAACAGAATTAACTGTTAATTAATTGTTATGTTAAACAACTCTTTTATTTAGTCATAAGAAGGTGAAGTAGATAATTATATACTCTAAAGGAAACTGCCTCTGTGGGTGTTGCCATATGTTAGTTTTAAAAGTTTCTGAAGTTGTTATCATTTTGCTTTGGGTGTTTTGGGGCAGCTGCTTGGTGGTTACTTCTGCCCAAGAGTCTGAGATAGTCATGTCTCTAGATATATAAATGTAAGACAAAACAGAGAAGCAGCCAAATGAAGTTTGCAAGCACTACCACATTTTAGAAATGAAATGGCCTCTCATTTCATTTCACTGTTTTAGGTATTTTCTAAACAATACATCAAACAGATTTTTATGCTTCACAGTTTGTGGCCACAATTTTCCATATTCAATCTCAGCCACTGACGTGCATCCTACCGTCTGCGTCAACCAATCAGATTGGCCCGTTTCGGAGTCGCTCGGAAGGTCCATTGTGCATTCAAACCCAAGCTCTCACACACAATCTGTCCAGAAGCTGCAGTCTAATGAAGAGCCCAGGGGGCCTGCATATCAGAGTGATGCTCGGAAACATCTGAACGGACACCATACCATGCAGCTGCAGCGTGTAGGAGAGCAGCCCGCCGGAAAACGATTAGAAGGTTGAGAACGTGACCCCCACAGCTTGCTAATGACATTTAGACAAGCTAGTCCAGAGAATATTAAAATTCTTCCCCTCAGAGGAATGATGGGTAGTGGAGCTGTTTAATGTATGAGGATGACTGCTGCTGGTGACTGGTTGATGGTTCTCAACAAGAGCTGGCGGAACATACTGAGAAGGTGTTTGGTGAATAAGTGGAAACCTTATATCTTATTTCCATAACCTATCTATGGCACTAAATCAATACTGACTGTTCTTTAGAAGCACAAGAACTGTAAAATTGTTACAAACTCATTGGTCACAAAAAACTTGGTCTTCTTTAACTGCATAAGAATATATTTCAAATTACGTTTTTCTTCCCACTAAGTGTAAGTATATAGATTTTAAATGAACACAAAATATATTCAAGCAACAGTAAAGTAACACGACACAATAACAAGACAGCGTGCTGGTATGAGGAATTACGGTTGTTTTATAAACGCATTATTATGCTACATTTGCATATTTGCACATAATCATTGTCTCGGTCACAAAATCTATATCTTCAACATGACACGCGAGGCTCTCGGGAGGAAATATGACCTTATTTGTGATTTGTCCATACAGACAAGCCTGTGGGGGGTTGCTGATGGAAGAATCCAGGAGTAATCTAATGACGAATGAGGTCCACAGTGCTGTTGATGGCCTCTCAGCGGAGGTCGAATGGCTGAATCTGCTAGTGTCTCATTGCTTTAGTATGATAATGATGCCTCGCAGGGGTTCAGAGGTACAGCTGCTGTAGTCATAAGTGGATTGAGAACACCTGAGTCCAACAGGCCTAAGACTGAAGCTTAAGTGTCATCCAACTAACAATCTTAAGTTGAAAGAACGTTTCCCTAACCCTTCCATTAAGTAACAACAACAAAATGTCATTTTGAATGTTCTTGGAACAACATTTTACAGCATTTCTAGAACATTTTAAGAACGTTGTTCAATTAAAAAAATTTCTAATTCTTAAAAAAAGTTCAATTCACAAATTCAATTCTTAAAACGCTCCATTAACACCTTAAGAATAACAAATGTTACGTTAAAAAGGTTCTTTTAACATTGCTGCAAGAATGTTTTTGATAACTTTGAGAGAACGTTTAGAGAATGTCAACCAATGTTCCCGCAAAGATAATCTGGAGCGCTGACAGCATTTGTAAGATCACATATATATTCTCAAACCAAACTGTATCAGTTGGAGAAACTTTCTGATTTCCGACCTTTTCAAGCTTCCTAAAGCCCGAACCTGATTTTTTTTTCTAAGAATGAATCAGTTTGTGTCAGAGACCCCCGCTGAGGTACAGCTGTGAATGTATGCGCCGTACGACTTTTGTGCCAGGGTACCGAGTGTGGGTGGATCTCTCCAGGTGTTAGCCACAGAACAGACGGGCACCACAGGTGGTCAGAATGAGTTTCGGAGGTTTCTTGTGTATATTCATGAGCGTGCCAGTGTGGCTCTATGAATGTGGGTTGCTCTGATGCTAGTCAGATATGAAGAGCACAGCAGGGGGATTCAGTTTGCCCACAAATGCTGTTGCCCTCACAAACTCATAATTAGCACTACTGAACCAACATTGCTAAATAGACTCAGTGGGAGTCAAAGATTAGCCCACGTTAGAAGATGATGACCCCCAGTATTTTTGGGCCCCGGGGAGTGACAGGTGTCCTACATTCTGCCTGTTTCAATTTTTAGTATTTATGAATAAACTGCAGAACGGGAACAAATTAAATTATTGATCGACCAAATGATGTTTAATTAAAGTCAACGTGTGAGAGAAAAGAGAATGACAGACAGGTTTTGATGGATTCAGTCTGATAGTTTTTTTACATATTGCTCATAAAAATGAAATATTGTTCATAAAATGGAGAACTCCAGTCAGCGTGCTTTGTACAATGTCTGCAAAATAGTGGTTTTACTAATCTATCTGGAAACATTATTCTGGTTGTGGACTGTTGTGGTTTTTAATTTTAAACTGTCTATTTAAGTCTAGACAGTCAAAAGTCTATTTAAGTCTAAACTGACTTAATTTGTTTAGATTTAGACTTAAATTATTGAGTTTTTTTGCAGCCTAGTGATTTGGTATTGATCTACCTGCCAATGGTCAGTGAAAACAACATACACTGATTGGTCAATTGTGTCAGATGGTCTCTTCCTGTCTAAATGGGACCTTCTTAGCCAGAATAACGTACAAAATGGACCGGAACGTACTACACAAGACTAAGTGCATCCTATAAGTCCAAACACAATTACATTTCCTGTAAGGTTGTTCAGAATGCTCAGGGTCATTTAGATTAGACTCACATGCTCCACGACGGAGAAGTTTTGTGTCACAGAAAAGCATGGTGACCTGCTTAGCACCGTGCATTAAAATGATTTACAGAAGCCACAAATGGATGTTCTGAAATAAATACTAATATTAAATCGCAATTGTGTTACAACAAACACCTGCACTAAAAAGATAACACAGCAGTGGCCCCTTCTCTCCGGGGAGGAATGAGACACAGGTTCAGGATACGAGAAGTTCTCGGGTTGCCGTGGGTTTTGACAGACGATGGGCATCTTCTGGTCTAATGAGCTGCGCTGGAAGCAAGCGGAGAGGAGAGCATTTCCTGCAGAGAGTAAAGCCAAAAACGATTACACAAAAGGAAATATGCAGGAGGTCCAGCAGTGAGTTGCTTTTCATTTTCTCTCTCCTCTTTTTCTCAGTTTCCTGCCTCAATTTGTGATCGTGACTGGGGAGAGGAGATATAGGAATATAGAGCGCAACAGTTTCAATCTGTGAGGAACAGGCAGGGCTGGTCCATCGAGGGCCATGTGATGTGTGTGGGCTGGAGTCGGCTCTTGATATTTTGGCATTTTGATAGGGAATAAAATGACAATGCGTTGAGAATCTGCAGTTGATCATTTAGCTCGTTTTATGGCTGATATGGAGAGAATAGCATTAATGCTGTGTATGTGGGGAATAATATGATATAAATAATATAATATAAATATTACTGTGTAAATCAGTGTTCAGCCCTGGTATTCACATTCTGCACACCTACGCAGGTCCACCTAACAAGCTGTAAATGAGCTTGACAACCCACAAGCCCGGCTCAGCTTGTGCTTGTGAATTTCTGAGTCAATATTGTAGTAATTAGAAAAGATTACTAACTTAAGAACTTTAAATGAAACATGTTTTTTTTCTACCTCAATTTCCAGCTAAAAATGCAGAAACAGTTATAAATAAGCTATTCCTAGATGAATAATTGTAAACACTTTCGCTTGTTTGGCCATCCCGACTCGTTGGGGGCGGAGCTGTCAATTTGTCTGACTATTGGCCGGCGTGGGAGTGATTGAGAAACCTGTTTTAAAACAATCATTCATTTGCAATTGTATTTGGTAGCACTAGTGGCACTGAAACCGGCTTTAAAATACATTCTTAAAGGACGGCAGGTGCAAAGACTGAGGCATATTCCGACCTTTAACCTTTTCCAATTAAGCTAAACCACAGTATGGACATATAACAATTACACATATGCATATTAACTGAATTATGGTCTCTGGAGAATTGGTTTTTCATCCATCTAATCACAAGCTACTCTATTCAAGATCCACTCAAGGGAAAAAAGTGACCCACATTCACTGGCCCCTATCATTTAGACCCGATAGAACATTCTCATAGTGCGCACTATATAGTGAACACAAGCCCACCAGAGCTGATCAGTAACATGTAATTATAACAGCTGCAATCAGTCTGGAATAAAAGACAGGATGAGGTTTTAACCCAGGTTACTAATTACCATTTCCTTGAGTCAGAACAGTTAATAGTCAGCTACTGAAGTAGGTTATATGGTGGTATGGCACGTCTAACACACATTAGCTGACATAAAAAATGAAAAAAGGAAACTCTTGGTGCTCACAGAGGGGACTTTACTGAAGTATTGTGAAACGCAGCTCTCCACACGATCAGGGTCAGAGTAACATTCTGTAAGCATTTATTAATCCCAGTATATCTTACTGAAAAGATTTCTTAAACCAAAATCGGACTTGCTAGTTCCTTCTAGCTGCGATGCTAACATCTCATTCCACCAATAAAAATGTAATCACAGCAAATTACAGATAAATTATTATAAAACATGAACACGATATAAACACAAACAGCTTAAAGGTAAACACTGTCTGAAATGTTTAACAATAACATAACTAGTACAGAACAGAAACACTAATGAAAGGTAAATATGAATGTTGAACAACAAACAGAATTACAAAAACAAACGCATTCTAAATATAAACATGAATGTAAATATGTCTGGAGTGTTTTAACAACAAAAAACAATTCATATAGAACAAAATATAAACATAAATTTAAGGCAACTAGTATGTCTAGACTAATAAATAAATGAATAAATGCATTAATAAGCAGTCTTAATTTGTTAATGCATCGCTTTTTTTGTTCAGACAAACAGTCATTATGTAATAGATATGAACGATGATCAAACAGACTGCATGAGTGGGACCAAATCTCTTGTTCTGTGTTTTAAACACACACACACACACACACACACACACACACACACACACACACACACACACACACACACACACACACACAGTGATGGCCGTCATGTTTCCTCTCAGCTGTGCTGATTGGCACTCTCTCACTCATTTGCACGTCCACTCCATGACACTTTCGCCCACTCACTGTCTTTAGTTCTTCAAATATGCATTTTTCTCTTGGACTCAAGAAGCTGCTTCTGCTGTCAGTCATGTGAAGACTGCAGAAAAAACTGACCCTTGTGTTCGTGGAGCAACGTGGGTTAATCAGTTTTGGTTTCGCAGCCATTTGTCAGGAAAATAACATAATTATAATTAACACACAAGGTTGGCTAATTATATACAGACCTGCTTGGATGGGCGGTTTATGCTGGTTTGACTGGTAAACTAGTACAGCCTTTCTTGTGAAGTTGGTTGATCAATTAAACTTTGTTGTTTGTGTTAGCTGAAGTCTTCTTGGGAACACCAGCAGGGGACACGATCTTCAGGAGGTGGAGCCAAATTTGAATGTTGTGCTTCCAAACATTAACTAAAAATCCTGCACAGTGCACATGTCAAGTCACTCAAACAACTTTTCCTAAAAATTAGGCGTAGCTATATATTAGGATTTATGGTATGCATGATTTGTACAATTTCCTTTAGTAAAACGGGTGCTTAAACGACGCAAGCAGCCCGAGCAAATAAACGAGGATGTCAGCTGGCGATATTTTTCCTCAGCGATCGCTCAGCTCCACAATAGAAAGCAACAGACCAATCAGAGATAACAGACAGAGTTGAAAATGGAGAAAAGAATGAAACACGGTGGGGTCAAGGAGAAGTTAGAAGGAAGTAGAAGGGGAGGAGTTAAAAACGGGTGCGAGATAAAGAAAAGGAGAGTGGAGCTGGGGGAGGGGTGTGGGGGTTCGAGAGATGGGCTGGATGGATAATGATGAGGCCGAGTCGAGTTGGTTTTCAAAGCGCTCTGACAGTGCTCTTTTAAAACATCCTTTCTGCTTTCTTCAACAGAAAGAGAGAGAAAGCAGCCATCTGTCAAGACCTTACACTGCAGTCTCCCAGCTATCTGATAGCAGGCTGGAGAAAATGTGCCTGACAGCTCAGTGTAAAACCAGCATTAGTATTCACTGGGCAGAGACAGAACGCATGTAAGGGCAGGAGAGACTGCTGAATCCTGCTGATATTACAAGGAGGTTTTTTAAGCACAAATTATTCAAAAGCGATCCTTTTGTGAGAAAATTCACTCGCCTCAAACTCACCATATATACACACACACTCTATATTTTGTCCTTGGGGAAAAATAAACATTTGGGCCTGGAATGTCTTTGTTCCCCGAGTTTATTGGCATTTCAGTGAATAAAATACGCCGGGTGGCATTAACGGCGTGTTGAGGCGTACAGTTTTTTTCCTGTTCAAGCAGGTTTTTGAGGGATGCTTTATTTATATGAAAAATAGATAAAGCTGGTTCTTTACACAGTTCAACAGGAACATTCGCTTAAATCCAGCACGCATTAGCAGAGCCATATGTGGCTTCGGATTTGTGTTGCTTTCTTGAATGTAGCCTGTTTGCAAATGTATGCAACCCATTCGTTTATGATTAAATGAATGAACCAATGTAAATAGCCTGCAGTATTTCAACTATAACTCAGAAAAACTAAGCTATAGGATGAACGATGGCAAACTGATTTTTGCCATCGTTTGCCATCGAAAAACTGCATTGATGTTACAGCTTTCAAACTGATGAAATTAAACCGCGATTTTAAAAACATGTGAGAGTGATAAGTCTTCAATAATACTAAAACATAACTAGGAGTTCATGTTGTCTTCATAAGAGTCCAGTTTTAAGAGTGCTGGACTGTACAGCTGCAGATAGACAGATCATTTATATCAGAGCAGACAGTCCTGACAGTCATTCATCTCAATAGTTTGACAGTCTCCGTCTACAAACTGTCAGTTAACGTTAACGTCCTCTACCTTTTCAACGAAAGAGACAAATCCAACAGAGAATACGTTCATATTGGTGATACAGCACAGAATTTTCCACCAATGGGAAAACATTAATTAATCTAGGGCAACCAAATTTCAAAACACTTAATGGATGCACATTTATAAAACAGGTTTGTGCTGAGCTGACATGACAGGCACTGTGCAATTATGCCAGCACAGAAAAAACAGCAAAATGGCATCCTGAATTATCTCTCTTTAATGTCCGTTTCTATACTCGTCTATTTGATTGCATTTTTCAAAAGGCTTTGAAAGGGAATCTGTAATATTGTTCAATAATTCGATGCACGTCCAACTAAGTGCTGTTTCAGGAAACATTATCCTGCCAAGATTCCTGAAATGACTTGCATTTTAAACTAAGAAAAGCAATCAGCGTTTAAATGTTACAGTTGCTGTTTTAAGGCAGCTACATTGGGATTTATACGACTGAGGCTACGTTAGCAGGAGAGCATTACAATATTCAGGGTTTACTGCTTCTCGTTTTCTACAGACTTTACATATCTTACAATTAAAAAGAAAAATTTTATTTGAAAAGACTTGGAATTTGAATCATTTTAAATATATTGTAGTTCAGGGAAAGAGCTTTGTTATTAAGATTTTCCAATTTTCCAATTATTAAGGAGTGAAACGCAAACACACAGATAGAACAGAGTATAGATAGTTTATAGAGTTAAATGTTATTATTATTAATGTGATTAAGTGTAGACAACTAGTTGTTAGAAAGATCTGAGCAGACATTAAATCTGTACTGATTACTTTTTGGTCTCTTTTTAAGTTTAACATGTTTAACATTTCACAATTTCTTTAATTACTTCACAAAAATGAAGAATACATTGTTTATTTTTTTAGTCCAAGATATTATTATTTGGAATATAATGGGAATTGAATGAAAATAAAATGAATAAAGTACAGATACATATGAAATTTTCAGCAAGAAAGAATAAATATTGGTCAAATTTAGTGTCCACCATTGCAGTAATTTATAGCAAAGTTGATTAATATTTTGCAGCACTCAACAATAAATGATTCATTTTCACATGATGGAAAAGGATGATTAATAACAAGGCCCATCATTCATTTTCAAGGTCTTTTTTTCAGAGACATCACAGTCTGTTCTGATATTATATTTCTATGAATATCTCAGTTCAATCTTTCTGTAATCTTCAGGCAATCTTCTCTGGTCATATCCCCCGCATGAGCTCAAAGCATCTTTTTCAACCTTTATTTCCCAGAATAATTTAGAACAATCAAAGTTTTATAGTGATAGATCAGCCTGCTCTATATTATCTCTGTATTTATATGTATATGCATATGAAAGGTACGTAAATCAGCATGCATAGCTTAGCATTGACTTTAGCAATCTGTTAGCAGAGGTGAACCATGGGAAACCAAAACAGCTGGCTACACCCCAGTGTGAGAGGTGATATCGATTATTAAGTCTTATTAATAATCACAAATGGGATTCAAAACCTTCAGCTGTACATTCATTAGGAGTTTGTTACAATCTCCTCACCTCACCATCTTTCATTATAGTCTTATAATTGGAAACCATCCTTTTCCGCCGAATACAAAACGATGAATGAATGAAGTCTATTACACCTAATTTAGTCAAGCCATAAATTGAAAATAAATCTTTTTTGCCAGACATACGAAAAAGTGTCACACGGCAGAAATGAAAAGGATTTTATTTCTAAGCGACAGCAAACGCAGTTAAAATCTCCATTATGACCCTTGAGTGCATCGCAAAGCATTAAAAGAAATAATGAAATATAAAAGTGCCAACTCTAAATATTCATGCAATTCCAGAAGTTCATTACCTCAAACGGCGAAGCATTACTGCAGTACGGAGGCATTTTACACGCCGACTGCTTAGATAGTTGAAGTCATTGAATCATAAGACAATCAATGTTCTGTGCCATTAAAATGACTCAGTTCTGATTCATTTAAAATTATTCATCTGAGTTGTGATTCATAAAAAAGGTTTCTTAACTATTAGTGAGAGTGTAATGGTAATGATAGACCATAAAAACTCGAGTAAATGGGATGTAAAAACAATAGGAAACTTTGTTACTCTTTGTGTAGTGGGTTTAGATCCTTAGCGATCGTTCTATAAGGTGATATTAGTAATAAGACAGAGGTAATGAAACTCACAGCCACTCTTTATTTCATTGGCTTTGAAGTCATGGAGATGATTTCACAGTGACTTCCTTCATTTAATGAAGATCAAGGTACCATGATTCCTTTTCTTCTCCATGTTCAGAGGTTTATAATGTTTCTCTCTAAAGTGCCGTCTCCAGCTGAACTGGATGTGGCTGGTTATAGCATCTCACCTTTTTCTAACCCCAATGAACATTTCCTCCTGTCCAAAACAATCATTACAATATGAGACACACTCTGTCACCCAATTTTAAATGGCAAAGCAACTTTTTTCCTTCTTATGATAAGTTTAAAAGTCTGCCTCTTAGAGGGACAGTAAACTGAAAAAAAATCTGTGGAAAGTTATTTAGCAGAAAGTCCAACCTGCTCATAAAGGTTTTATATTGTGTGCTTGCGTTGTTGGATAGATGACAGAATTACCATTTCAGAGTGATCTCTTTAACTCGTGGAATTGAACTAACCCTGTAAAACCATCCTAAACTCTAATTACACATCTGAAGAAAACCTCTCTCATCTTTCTAGACTCAAATTCCCTGGCAGTGCATCTGCCCAAAACTGCTGACGTAAGTGGATGTCTCACAGGAGCTCTCCGTGGTGCTGATATTTCCACTGAAGCGTGGTGCTGTTCTGTAGTTCAGAGCCAGCTGGAAAACTGGGCAGCATTCCGTCTCCACTCTCTCTCTTCTTCACAGGCATGAGGAAGCACTACTCAGACTCTCGGCCAGGACAAGCAGACAAATTTAGAGCTGAAGTATCCAACAGCGCACGGAAAGAATCACTGCCAGCGAGTTTTGGCAGGAACCTCATTCGCCACTTCAGCAAGATTACACACAGTGCTGAAAAGGGCGAGAGATTAAAAAACAAGCTCTTGGTGTGGGAGAGCAAGAGAGTGAGAGAGAGAGAGAGAGAATGATTTTAACAAGCGTAGATGAAATAAATGGGTTGTTCATGCATAACATTAGACTTTTTAAATCAATATGAAGGCTCCACATTTTTTCTAATAAAAAGTGTTTCTGCTATAAAAAATAAATAGTCCTGTTTTAAATTAATGTTCCGTACACTTGTGTAAGATGAACAAACCAGTCACATTAGGGGCCTAATAAAAGCTGTTTTATGAGGCGTGGCTGCTCCATGAAGGCGTGGCATATCGAAGTTACATAACCAATCACATTCTACCTGCCTTATTCTTGGTAACGCCCCCATTATAAGACAGTTTTGCTCACGGAATAAATTTTTGCTGACTGTAAGTTTGTCTACAATGGCACTCATAACTGAAAACTACTGCATGATGCATCTACACTGCTCAAATGTTCGTATAAGATATATAATGTCAATCGATGCTATATAAACAAAATACTACTGAGTGAACTTTAGGTTTACATAAGAGTGAAAGGAAAGTTTATCCCAGGTTACCATTTTTGTTTTGCGACTGGGCAATGGTTTTATATGCTACAGCATGACCAATTAAATGTTAAAAGTACAAACATTCCTAATACTACAGTTATAAAAGCAAAACAATGTTTAATGTAGAAACTGTTTAATGCAGATAAAATTCCTAACATCACAAGACGTTCTATTTATTGCAAAGATAAAATTAAATTTTAATTTTCAGATTCGAATGTGGTCTTTTGGCTCCCACTGTGCCCACACATAATCTTACACCCAGGTCCATATCTGGTTGGCACATGGTTGGCCCAGTGGCAACACAGTATGGTCTTTAATCTGTAGGATCAGCACAATCACAGAAATGAGACCCAAACACACTGCAGTAATCTTCTGAGTTGAGGAAAGTGTGTGTGTAGGAAAGAAAGATAATGAGACGTGGCATGTGGCGGCGGAGGCCAGTAAACAGTACATCAACCAGCCGTTTAAACCAGGATTACAAGAAATGAAATGAACATACAACAGCTTAGCCTGCATGTGAAGTGTCCAGACCATACAGATGGAGAGCCGCCCAAGAATAAATAAGATTTAATAGAATATTAGAAAAATAGAACATAAGATGATGTATGTACGATTACAATTATTAAGGAAAGAAACAAATAGATTTATAAAAATTATAGCTGTGAAAAAAACCCAAATATCTTTATTCTAAACTTTCATGTTTTTTTTGTTCGAGGCCACAGATAGTCAATCTGGAGGCAACACGTCAAACTTTACGTAAAAAAGTTATTTTAAATACATAATAAAGACAATAAAATGCATAAATAAATAAAGACAACAATGCGTCTGGTTGTTTCAATGGAAATCTTTTATTTTACTCTGACACAATAGTGTAACAAGCCACTGAAGAAAACAAAACATCAACTTGACAAAAGGTGCAACGTAAAGCGTTAAAAGACAGATTTCAAAAGACATGTAAAACAAACACTCTAAATAAACTATTCACAACATCAACAACTATTAATACTGAAGGTTGTGACCACTGCACCTGGTGACGCCTGCAGGTCATTTACAAATAAAGATACAATTAAAACTCTGTCTCAACCCGATGTGATGTGATACATTTTAATTTACAAGCAATTAGGTTGTTCATGCTGAATGTGAAATTGCCGCACAACGTGACAAGAGCCAATCAGATATTTGTTGTATAAATGTGCAGTAAAGAATAATAATTTCGGACCATTTACATCTCTCAGTGGGCAGGGCTATCAAGCACAACTTCACGGAAACCAAGCATCTGACAAAATGTAATAATGGTTGTCACTTGGCACAGCTGGTTTGAACAAAAACTGAGATTTATGCAAAAGTGATAGCGTTTGATGTTTGGCGTGGTAATGTCACATCTGGTTAAGACACGGTTTATAGGTTTTATCAAGTGCACAGTCTTCTGAACCCATCAAGCACAAATCACTGTGATCAACAATAAGTTAACCATTACTTTTCGATGCAGTTTCAACATTGAAACATGAAAATTAAATGGAATTCGCGAAAATTTACCTCATTATCAGAATACTGTGGTGTAATTCAAATGAAACTGCTAAATGTAACGCATTATTAAATGCATCAAGCAAATGTGAAACGCCGTTCCAAGCTGAAATGACACGGTCACGTGGCAGATGTTTCTTAATCTTTTTGTTGTAAAGACTATATAGGGTGCTTTAGTGACCATCTGTGAGCTATCTGTATATTCATAATGTTATAATACACATGAACATTTGGTATAAAACATTCTTTATAGGGGGTCCGAAACTGTACAGAGCTGAGACAGTGACTGAAATAGAAGGACAGAGAGAGAGAGAGAGAGAGAGAGAGAGAGAGAGAGAGAGAGAGAGAGAGAGAGAGAGAGAGAGAGAGAGAGAGAGAGAGAGAGAGAGAGAGAGGACGAGACAAAAAGAGATAATTATGGAGATAGCAGGTCTGAAATTTTGCCTTTGAATAGGATTAGAGGCACAGAGGATCCACAGAGCAACAGATGTGACCGTTCTGAGTGAGAAGAGAAAAAACAAAAAAAAAACATTAGCCAGAAAAGAAAAGCAGCCAATCTGACACTCACATACTCAAGCCATTTCTGTCCAGTGTGCACGTGTGTATGTTTATCATGGAATAAGCATCAATACACTCAAATGCTTTGAGACCTTGGTCAGCCAGACAAGGTGAGCGGTAACACGCATATGAATTCTCTCCTGACCCTGAATATCATAAATATCTCTTTTCCTGCATTTAACATTTTTACTGAGGTTTTATACCAGTCGACCTCACTGCATCATTTTCCTTTAGACACTCTGCAAGCTGTCTGTGTTTTTAGGCCATCTATAAATGCCTTTGTTTAAATATGTCAGCATTCTGAGAAATAAATGTGGCAAGCACATCAAACTGCAAACCGGATCAAACTGGATCCGGGCACACAACCAAAGCCATTGTCCTTGACTGCGTTGGTATTAAAATATTTAAATCTAAAATAGCCAGATGTCTGTGAAACCCAGAGGCCATGCGAAATCTGTAGCATTTGTATTGAGAGGGTTTAGTTAAAGCTGCAGTCTGTAACTTTTGCCTCTCTATCGCCATCTCTGTTTGAAACATAAAATTGCAGGTTACTTTTGCACTTTTTTTACGAATGTGAAGCCAAACTGTTGCCAAAAAAGTTGTCTAGTTCGGTATACACTGCACACATGTAAAGTAGACGGAGTTGCTACTGCCTGACTATTTTGTAGAATGGTTTGTAGAATTCACTTGTCACTCCTGTAAATAACCAAACTCAGTGTGAACAGAATGGGATTAGATACTTAGAAAAGTTACAACTTTATTGAGCTAAAGTGTGCATGTGGCCAGCAACAAAATGTTATATCTTGGTGAATTATAATGCGTCTGTGGGCAGTTATGTAAGTGTTAGGTACCTTGCACTGGCACAGAGAACATTCTGTGCCATGTTTGGTCCAAGCGGAGCCGCTGAAGCGAGTGATTCCGTACTCATCCACGCAGGTCTTGGTGATGTCATTTCGGACGGTGTCGGCCAGGCAGGGGTCGGTGACGCAACGTGGACAACACTCGCCCTCAGGAACCATTGTAAACTCGCATTCAGACACCGGAGTACAGGAAACTGGCCAGCAGTCCACCTCTCCATGCTGAGAAACACACACATACACAATAACAACTACTGTGAACAACCAGAGCTTGACATATTTGACATTTCAAGGCATCATTAAGACTAATGTAATAATGTTTAAGCCGTTAAACACGACTTGGGGACATTTCCATGAATACGAAGAATTAAACATGGCTAAATGGGGCTTTGCAACATTTGAACATAATTCATTTTAAAAAAACAGTGATCAGTAACAATGTGAATAAGCCAAAACATGATGTAAGAAAAGTGGAGCATAACGCATGATGTTTATACAGGTAATCACTACAGGCCCTTTATCACACTTAATGACTTAATGATGCTGCATAGTGTTTTGTATGTCAGTAAACCTTAACTAACTGGTTGGTTACTATTTTTACTACCTTTTTCCAGAGGGTGGGGTTCTAAAGATTGCCTTGTGGGACAATGTCCTGACCTTGAGAGAGGCACACCCTCTGCAGTTAATAACTGCAGTCGAGCGCAGCAATCGAAATGCAGCTTAAAATGCAGGCGAGAGCTTGCATGGTTATCTAGGAGCTGTGTTTGTGTACTGTGCTCAATGAACCAAAAATGACTTTGTAATGAAGGATCAATATGAAATACAGAGGGTCAGTGCTGGGTATAATTTACTCACTCACTCACTCTTACACATACACTCTCTCTCTCTCTCTCTCTCTGTTTCCTCTCTGTTCTTGAAGAACATCAGTTCAGCTGGACAGCAGGTGATGTGTCAAAATCTATGAAGCCTGTGAGTCTCCTTGGATGGTTTCCACAGATGGAAAGTTGCACAGATAAAACATAGTACTTGAAATCCCAAACCTCAAAGTTTTGTGAAGGTCATGCCAGATAAAGTGTTCCTAACAGTCTGAGAAAGACAGACAGCAAAAGAAACTCTAATCTATCCAGAAGCTTTAACAATGAGAGAAGACAGACCACTTCTAGTAAAATGTGAAAATCTCACCTTTCTGTTAAAAAAACCTATTTACCTATTTAATCACTGTAGAACAAATATACAGCATTAGATATATTAGTATTAGATATAATTTTGACATACACTGTTAATAGAGCCAATAGGTTATAGTTATATCCCAGCCATGAATGGTGATTGCCATTCAGTGACAGGTGGTATTAGGGGGAGGGACAGGGTCATTTTAGAGAGCACATGATTGGACAAAAATTTGTGTAGTGCAAGATGAGTCATAGCTAACAGCTCAAAGCTAACTGGCATGACCCGAAAACTAGTTTCACTGGGTTTTTAGGGATCGTACCATGTTTTCAACCGCTGTATTCACTGAAAGAAAACACTGTTCACTTTTCTCTTCGAGTTCAGACTGTATCATCTTCTTGTATCAGACAGCTCAGGTTACCAGACATTGATTACAACAGTCCCCTCCTGGAGTCTTTACACTGGTTCCGTAAACATCCTTTGTTCTCTGACTCTGGACTATTTTGTGTCCTTTCTTAAAACACAAAGCACGCTTCTTGCCTCATTCTTTATTGTCGGCGTCTCCTCCACTCTTTCAAGTTCCGCGTTTCTTCTACTTCACAGTAAGTACGAAAAAATTGATGAAAAGCAAATTTCAAAGTGTTGAAGGGGTTGAAAAGTCTTAAAGGAAATGCTTTAACTAAAAGAATATGACATAACATCACGTATAAAGACAACATGAAAGTGACCCAGAGAAAAGGGTTGCGCTGAAACCTAATGACTGTAGAACTTTCTGTATGGGCTGTTGTTCTGTATCGGCTCTGTTTGATTATGTTCCAGTCTTAAAGCTGTTTTAATAGACACAGGTTATGCCTTGTCCGGGATTACACTGAGCTTTCAGTTATTGAGCATCTAATCCAGAGTTTAGCTTAAGCTACGAAACAAGCCTTTAGTTCATCACACAATTCCCAGCTTACAGAAATCTTTAGCAGAATTTATTACAGCAGTTTTAAAGCATGACATAAAGCTTCATACTTTTGTAGTGTGAAGACACCTAGCTGGACACAAGAAACCTCTGACAGGTTTAGAAGCTCTGTTTGACCCGCTGAGGGGAATTTGTGTTGTGGAGCAAAACAGAGTGAGCTGGACTAATTCTGTTCTTGGAAAAAAAACAGGAAAAGTGAGGAAAAACTGCAACTGGATGAAAAGTTCGGGCTGAAATACAAGAGGGACAAAGCACCAGAGGGGGCGAATACTGCTGTGTACAAGATTTGCCCAGAATGTTCTGACTTGATATTGTGGAGAACTCTGCTGAGGCCACAAGTCCCTCTGCGCTGATCGCTATAATGTACCAGAATATAATGCACAGAGAACAGACTGACAGAGATATTTATACTGAGCTGTTGCTTATATAAACGCATATTGTTTGTTAAAGAAAACATGTTTTATGTGAGCAATTCTACTCTTTATAAATAAAACTGGATATTTATTTTTGTACTGGCCCTTTAAGATGAGTACATATGTAAATGACGTCTGTTATGATTGGCTAATTTCTGCATACCACTGAAATTCACACTATAGTTCAGAAGGTACTAAGGTAGTTAAGTTGCCTAATAGGAATCAGGCATTATACTGTAAGTACAGTACATGCTGTTACATACAAATAGTGACAGGGAATTTCATTGACGGACGAAAAACCTTCCAGTAAAAAGTCAAATACTGTGAATTAAATAAGGTTTGAGTATATAAAGTGCTCAGCAGTTCAGTTCTTGATATATCACAGTGTCTATAATATTATATTAATAATATTGATATATTATAATATTATAATATAATATTCATAATATTTATATTTATCAAAGGAATTTAGAGTATGATGATTCACTATGCAGTAGTGCTCTGCTGCAGCATTTAACATGACTGGTCAACACCACACAGATTTAGCTTAGCACTAGTAACGGTAACGCATTACTGCAGAGATGCATTACGCATTGGCGCCACTCACCATGCACTGACACTGCTGGCAGTTCTCCACCCAGGTTTCTCCACTGCTGAAAGCCAGCAGCCCGTTCTGGTGCATGCACTGGGAACTCAGACGAGGGTCGCATTCAGGACAGCACATCACATCCACTGTGGGATTCTCACAATCGCACACCATTCGTCTACACATCACCAACCCCGACTAAAAGAGGAGAGAGAGTACAAATATCATTCCCCCATATTTCATATTTGACTACATTTCCCATCAGTCCCTTAAGCCAAGTGCACACTATTAAAAACAAGGTTGTTTGATTGTTTTGGTAGGAAAGCTGTAATTGTATAATATCTTAATATTATATAATTATATTTTTGTTTTAGGAGTTTTGTTCCTGTTCTTTCTGCCCGCCTTCCTTTTTCATTCTTTTGCTTTCTCACATTTTCATTGGCTGTTGTGCAATGTTCACACCTGAAGGCTTATTGTTGTACTGCCTGTCTCCCAAAAAGCTAGGCTTTAGTCTTATAGTGTGCGTCCTGCTTAGGACTTTCCCGGCTCACCTGGCAGGAGCACACCGAGCACCTGTCATCATCCAACACCCAGATCTGCCCGTTGTGCTTCACTCTGCCGTCGTGGGCGCAGTCGCCTGTGCAGTTTTTGCCGTGTGGACACCGGCAGTCAAAACCTCCATCCACATTAAAGCACACAGTGTCATTAGCACAGGTGTGTCTCCCTGACTCACATTCATCGATGTCTACCAATCAGAAAACAGAAAAACCAAACAAAATGTAAGCAATTAACAATTGTTAAATCCATCAGGTCAAAGACTGGCCTGTTTACATGGCAGAGTTAACTAGTTTCAGAGTTAACTACCTTTTTATTATACATAAGTTACCTTCACATGACTCTCCATTGGATGAGAACATTCCGTTGTCATGGTAACCATCACGGCACTCACAGTGATACCAGCCAGGAAAGTTGACGCAAATGGCTCGACTGTCACATTCCACAAATCCATCTAAGCACTCATCGATGTCTAAGGAAACGATTGGGAGACATGGATAAGAAAAACCTGAGACAATCTTGTTGGCAGATTCACTTGGACCAACAGTTCTTAAAATGCTGGTGAGCACTACACACTGCATGCTTGTCAGCTAGCATAAATAAAATTGTAGAAGAAGTATGGACCCAAATGGGTCTCATTGGAAAATCCTTGCCTTGTATGACCTACTCTATATAAATGTTTTTCATCAGATGCTTAGTACCTTGCACTTTAGATGCTAATTACTAGGGTACGAGTCTTGACAAATAAGTTTAAAAGTGCATTTTAGAATATAACTTAAGCATAAGTAGACAATTGACATTTTATTGGCATGCAGCAGTCAAAACAACGCAATAATGCTTCAGTGTAATTACAAACAAACTAAACAAACAACTGCCGCAAAGTGTATATGCTAATGTTATGCGAGTGCTTTTCACCTTTCCAGATTCCTAAATGAATACAAATATTCCTGCAAACCAAATTTGATTCCCATTCTCACACCAAAAACAAAGGAAGTGAGATAAACGAAGTCTTGGCGGGGTCGTTTTGCTAATGACATCTCAGAGGAACGACGCACCCAACAGCTGTTAACAGCAAACCTGTTCAGACTATCATCTATTCAACTACTAAATCATGTCCTTGAATTACACACTTATAAAACGCTGTGTGTGATGTCACTCAAAAGACAGGCAGTTCAATGACAACCCGGCAAACCACAAAGGCATGCTGGGAGAGAACTGACTAGTGATTTTAAGCTTTCAAAGACGCAGGTTCAGCCGAATACGATTTGGAAAAAAGATGTGGGATTTTAAGGAAAGATTGTGTGTTGTATGGCATTCCAATGTCAATTTTCTCGTCTGGAATAAATGCACGGCTTTGCGGAGAGGGCAAAACAAGTCGGTAAATCCAATGGATGTACGTGTGAGAGAGATGCAAAAGGAAAAAAATGTTTGTGTGTTTGTAACCTTGAGATTCTTTGAGAAGTAACACAGAATATGAGGAACTGCTTTGAGGACCTTCTAAAACATGAGCAAAGACCTCCTAAATTAGGTTTCCTGAAAGGACAGTTCAAACAGAAATGGTTATTTTTCATCATTGATCATTCATTCATCATTCATCATTTTACTCACTCTCAAGTCATTCCAAACCTATATGGCTTTTCTTTTCTTTGCAATGTGTTAGATTTGTAAAAAACTGTTATCCAATGATAATGTGCCCGCCTGCCTCAGCTCTCAAATGTCACGCGCATTTCTCTATACTCAGTTAGGGTGTTTTATGACAAGTTTCACATCAAACATGCCAAATGTTTTTGGTTTTTTGCCCTGCTTAACATTTCTGTTTGTGGTCTCCAGTCAAAGAAAATAAAGTCATACAGATTGCGTCAACATGAGAGTAAATGACGACACAATTTTGACTTTTGTTTTTTGGGACTCCTGAGTTCTTCAAAGAACTCCCTCAGAAACAATTCAGCTGAAAAAATGTCGTTCTCAACATTTTATATCCCCCTTCTCAGATTTCACTTTTGCAAAAATTTCACTGAACAACCAAACCACTCGTTCTTCAAAAAATTGAGATAACAGAGGAAATAAGAACACAAACAATGCAAACATGACGCACAACGTTGAATAATACACAGATGTAGGCAGAACCGATGACATTTATTCATATTCTACCTTGAGCAGCACACACACCCACCCCGTTCCTCTCTCTCAGAGGGAAATCTGCCATTTGTGCTGTCAGTAGTAGTGAGTATTGATTGACCATGTATTCAGGGGCAAACCCCCCGGGCTCTCAGTCCTGCAGCTCTGCCACTAATTTGTCAAGGAATGTCACGGGTAGACAGCACAACACACAGTCTCCGTCTCATTTATTCCCTTTCCTCCTTAACATTTAAGATTTTGAGGCTTGTGGCACTGTTTTTTTCTTTGGCAGTCAGTTTGAGGACGCAGTCTGTAAGATTTGACTTTTTGAAAGGGATATTTCACCCTAAAGTTCTGTCACTGGTTAGAAAGACCCATTATGCACTGATCCAGTACTGACCAAGAGAAAAATACCAGTCAAAATCGGCTCTGGTATATAAATAAAACCAAATTAATAACTGAACTTTGACCCTCACTTGGACCGTGCAAGTGGCATGTGTGATTAAAATTGAATTTACTTCAGTGGAAACCACTGAACCACAAAGATTTGTTATTTTTCACACTTGACAACTGTATGACAAGAGCTCCTATAATGGTTCTTAAAATAGTTTCATACTTTAGTGTCCCGCCAGCAGAAAAACAACAAACCGCTTTGGGAAGATGTGAGGGTGAGTAAATAATGACACAGTGTTCAGGTGAGCTCATTCTTAATACATCAAAACCTCTGTGGGGAAAAGGTTCATACATATAATTCAGGTCTGAAGGAACCAGAAAGAAACAGGGTGCAAAAGATACCACTGCAGGAAACAGCGGGAAAGTGCCAAATATAACAGGTTACCTAATCATGTCTGTGTGGACTAGAGTAGTTAGGAGTCCACAGTGGAATCCGTCAGTCTATTTCACCAGAGATGATTCTTCAAACGGCAAGTCATGAATCCCCTCAGCCCCTGAACATGCAGATGTTCCCACCCCTCGTATCTCCTTCATCTGTCCTGCTTTTGCATTTTTCCTGCTTTATCCTCCCCCTCCCCACCCCTCATTCTAACGCTAATGAACAGATTCGCACCCTCCGCTGTGTCGCCGGGGAGCTCCGCGCAGACTTAAGATGCAAAAGAGGAGCGTCTTTGTGTGCTTGGAAACCTCGTCCTGAAGGAGACAAGTTCAAAAGCCCTGCCCCTTTTACTGAGAACACACTCTTAGTCCATTTATCGAGCTAGACAAACAGTGACTGACTGGAGCACTTAAAGAACCGTTAGTTTACTGGGATAGCTAAGAGAAAACAAGCGTGTTATTTTAATATTAGCTAAGTGAGGAGAGAATGGCTTTCACACCGCCCCATTACATTTTGTGTCCAGGTGTGATATCAAAAACCAAGGACATGGTGATTCATTTATTAAAAGTGTGCACTTGTTCCAATGCACATACCACTATCAAAGAGAAGGATATTGATCGGATGGATAATTATAGATACATTTTTATTGATAATTGTTACTGACGACAGTATCAGTTTAAATTAAAATAATCAGGCACGGTATGAAGGATTTTCTTATGTATGTTTTAAAACTTAATTGATGTTTTTAATGTACTTACAAATGATTCATTTTAATTTATCCTAAAAAAACTCAGAAAAACTAAAATCTCTGACTGAACACAGTTTAAATGGAACGAGAGGTTTGGAGAAAGTGTTTTAAGTCTTAATCAGGATGAAAAAGAGGTCTTGTGTTTCACAGTGAGGATAAAACAACTTAATGCTAATTAGCGGCGCCTCATTAAACATGATAAGAAACGGCTTTTGAATACACGAAACCCAACAAAGCGGATTTAATCAGACTGCTTAAACAAACAGAGGAAATTTATCCACCAGCAGTTTCGAATCTCTTTCTATATGCAATTTTATGCTCCTCCCTGTGGGACTGTCTCTCTGTAAAGCATCTGAAGATATTCTCATTAAAATTTGATATGGGTAGGGTTCCATTCTCGCTTTATAAGTATTCAAGACTTCCATCTTAAAGAAACAGTTCACATAAAAATGAAAATTCTGCCATCATTCATTCACCCACGTATGGTCCCAGTTTTTTTGGTGCATTTGCTTCTAATCCCCATTCACCTTAAATACTTGAATAAAGATCATCACAGATTTCAGAGTTTCTTTAATGTTCCACAGAAGAAAGAAAGTCATCCACATCAAATCTGGAATGACATGAGGGTTGGTAAATGATGACAGAATTGTCATGTTTAGGTGTGCTGTACCTTTAGGATGTTCTGTAACAAGCTAGGAGATTGCATCCGCAAGGCTGCGGGTTAAAGGTGCTTACACATGCCCCTCATATTCACCCGTCACATAAAGAATTAACAAGTTGCCTGCAGAAAAGTCTTGTTTAAGAGGAAGGGCCCCGTGCCTGGGGCGTTTAACCCCTGAGGACCTGCTGTAATTGAGTTTTCCTTTCTGAACACAGAGAGTGTGAAGGATCCAAGCCAATCCGATGGATAATACATGGTGCCCATCTTCTAAGAAGCAGAAGCTAAAATATGAAAAGAAATGTGACTCTCTACAGCTTCTTTTCAAAGGAAGATGAAAAGAGAGACGCATTTCTATTCAGAAAGTATCGTTATGGCAGGATATTTGATAGAGAAGATAATTCTCAATCTTCGTGATTATTCTATTCACTATTTCTCTATTTTACCAGGAGTATAATATCCCCTGAACTATAGGATTGCTCTGTATATACTTAACTGGTAGGGAGCATTAGTTGACCATATGTGCCTACAACAAGCTGAGAGAGAGAGAGAGAGAGAGAGAGAGAGAGAGAGAGAGAGGTGTGTGTGTGAGAGAGAGAGATAAAGTGAGAGTGTGTGCAACAGAGACAGAGAGAGATTTACTGATGGAGAAGAAGAGTTTAATAACGAAATTTCCTCTAGCGAGGGCACACGGGGTTTCAAAAGAACTGAGAAGTCTTTCCTTTTGTCTCATGTTTGTTTGTGCTACATTTATCCTCAATGTGCTTTTGTCATTACATTTCCCCTCATAGAAAGACAGACACAGTGAGGAGAAACTGTGAGGGATTATAGACCACTGAGTGCACAAAAGCAGCATAAGGCACACAGAATATATCTCTCTTTAACATATATCATAAATGAGTTGTAATACCATCACAGTGAAAATGAGCTACAGGGTGAAAACATTATTGCACATGCTCACAAATTTCCTATAATTTTAGTAATTCGAGTAATTTTAAGGTAGTATTTTGAGATAAGAAGGTAATATTGGGTTATAATTTGATTCACAATCATGTAAATGGATTTTAAATGACAGAACTGATATCAGCAGATTCTTGTTTAATTTGATATATGACACACGCACAACATGACTATAAAAAAGTACATCAGCTGGACCTGCAAACCTTGCACTAAACAGGAGGGTGTATTTGCCACTATCACCGTGACTAACAAACATACCCATATACCCACCCTGTCTGTTTTGTTTTTAGAATCGCTGGCCTATGCTTTAGGCATTTTTAGATGTGTTTCTAATTTTATTTGCCCATTAAAACAAAATGTGTTACAACACTCCTCCACTACAAGCACAAACATCCCACGACACAAGCCCAAAACCCTTTAAATGCACACACAAATACACACAAACTGTTGTGCATTAGCTCATATCACAAACACCATCCAAGCACACACACGTGAATTTGTGTGTTTGTCAGCCTGCGTTCTCTTCAAGAATGGTGAGTCAGGCAAGCCACACCTCACTCACTCACTCTTTCTCTTTCTCTCTTTCTCTCTCTCTTTTTCTTTCTCTCCACAAGCTGTCTCTTTAGTCCCCATACCCCCTCACTTCCTCTCCTTCCGTTCTCCATTCCTCTCAGTCACTCACACACAGGAGAGAGTAGGTGGTGGGCAGATGCCCTCCTGGCTAATTTTGTGCAAAAATGCCTTAAAGTCTGTCTCTCTCTGACACACACAGATACACACACATACATCCATCCCCATAGCTGTGAAAAGCTTCATCTCCATCTCTTCTGCTTTTCCAAAAGTTAATTCCACCTTCAGTAGCTTTTTTAAATCATACATAAGATTGCTTTCTTTCTGCTTTCAACTCTGCACCAACTTGGGGAAGTAGACACTAAACGCTTCCAGCATCAAGCAATTTTTCGGACATCTCTGAAACTGAAAACTGCTTGAAACCACAAAATCACTTCTAGTCATTCTATGGTGAGAAAGAAAAATTTTGGACCAATGAGATTTCACTGGAGATGGGGCTACCAACAACATGTCTTGCCAAAGAAAAGATGAGATTGGTCATGTGACACTTTTTAATTGTGACTTTTAATTCTGATTGAATGAGCTGCATTCAAAGCCGCTGTGAAATGCAGCGAAAACACACCCGTGAGCGTACATTGTATACTAATAGGAAACAGTTGCTTGGCAACCGCAAACATCCTACAGTTAGGAAAATGAATTATATTATCTGGAAGTGCTTTTTCTGATAATTAGCAATAAAAAATGTAACTTTCAGCTTGCTTTGTTGCTGTTTTATAAAAGCAATAAGCCACTTGAATCCCTATATTACAGTCGTATTACAACTGCGAACAGGTTTCTGGTTTATAGAAAAAACAACGATTAGATTCACTGCTGTTTGTTAGATCAAATTATAAAAAAACATTTCTGAGCATACCAGTCGGATGTAATCCATCACAGCAAATATCACAACATTCGTTTTCCCTCAGCAGAGTATTCCTGTCAGCTCAGTCCAAACTTTATAACATGAAAACAGTATCTAATTGCATCTTACCCGTCTCGCATCTTTTTCCAGTGAAGCCCTGCTGGCAGACACAGGTATCAGGAGCGACACAGGAGCCCCCATTGAGACACTGTCCCTCACAGAGCGCTGGCCAATCACACCACACAGAGGTGAACACACACACATACCAACATTTATTCAGGGCTAAACCACAACAATAGAAATGAAAAAAATGAAAAAGACTTTTCAGAACTTAAAGTCATGCTCTGTAATGTTGCATTAATGTTGCATTATTATTTCATAAGCAAAAAGGCTTTTTGAGAACAATATTAAATTCTGCAATTGAGAAGTTTCTGTGTCGGAAATACGGATGTCTGGCGTGTTAGGATCTCCAAATTAAAATAATTTTGACTCGAAGTCAATGCTAAAATAAGAAAATGTAACAAAACCATTATTTCCTCAGATCCATAATACAGAGTATAGACTGTTTTGCCCTGAGTGCTGTCTGACCTATATTAGTATTTCAAACAAAGATTGACAAAAGATTAAAATAATAACGTTTCATCAATTACAGTGTAACAGCATTTATTCTGTAGCATCAAAATTTGTATTGCAAACTGTGTAATTTCACAGGTATTGACTACTGAAATGTTATGTGACAACCCCTGTGCACTGTATAGTGTGCATATGTGTGAGCTCACCTCTGCAGACCGTGCCGTTCCCCACATACCCCGGCTTACAGGAGCAGCTGTGTCCACCAACCGTATTGAAGCACAGAGCGTTCTCGTCACAGGTATTCATTTCGTGCACACACTCGTCACGCTCTTAAAACAAGAAAACAACACAATAAGGAACGGGAGTCAGTGTGTGTGTTCTGCACGCTTTCCGTAAACTTTTTTCACGATGTGCACCCTCCGTGTTTCTTCTCTGTGGGAATAGAATTCAGTCTCAAAAACAGGCAGAATGACAGAGAAAGAAACTGAATACAAAAATCAAAAGACTGAAAGAGTGCCGTGTAAGATGCATATCAGCACAAGGCTTGGGAATAACTGACACTACCGTACTGAAACAATATGGCAGTTTGTGTAGAGGGTTTCTTCACATTTGAGATGCTGTCAGAGTTTTTCTGTCTAACCTGCAGGCAGAGGTTAAAAAAGGCCCAAAGTGTGTAGTGTTGGGTATTTTCCTGTTGTTTTATATGAATCTGGATATACTGTACATGAAACATGAAATATGATTATTCTAAATTAGCATTGGATAGCTATTGATCATAGGGTATCTGTTCATTCGGTTTGTTTCAATAAAATGAATGAAAACATTTCACTGTTTTACTTAACATCCATTTTACATCCCTTTTAGTATTAATAACGTTAAACAATGCTTTAAATAAAGACATTGTCACCGGGGGTGTTTCATCCCCACCTGTTACACTCCCTAACAGAATGCTATTGAATGCTGCCAGAGACGAAAATGTTTCTATATATTTGTGTTCAATTCATGACCTTATGACCTCTGGATGAGCCTAACCTAAAATAATGGGTTCACTCAGTCTGTCAGAAACGTCCTGATGCGCAGCCTCAGTTGAACATTTCTCTTTGGGGAAAAATGTTCCCAAAGCAGATGGCAGTTTTAAGAAAAAGTTGACAAATCAGTGAGCTCATAAATATTTAACGAATATATCTGTCGCTTTAATAAACAGCTAATGGATGACAGAGAAATAAACATCAAACTTCATTTGTGGTTTGTGTGTCTGTTTCTGTAAAAAATGAAGACCCACAGGAATAAAATAATGAAATTTGGGTCGATAAACAATTTGGTCCAGTAACCATCTTCTTCCCCCCCCTGTTGCCGGCTCTGTTTACCCCGATCAGTGAAATTAGAGTCATGGCAGGAAAACAGGTCTGACTGAGACGAATGCTTCTGTGAATGTATGTGTGTTGTGTGATTTCTCATGTGCTCTGGGTGTTAGTTCATCTGTCTGTAACAGCTAAAGCGACATCAATTATCCTCCTAATTATCCATATTAACATAAAGCTGTTCTCTCTTTCTCTCTTTCACACATTTATTCAGTGACTCCATGAAGATCCATCAGCCACCATCAGGAAATCTCTCTCTCTCTGTCACAAACGTACTGTTACTCATTCATATTCTGCTTCTGTCACTATCTCTCCCCCACAAATAATATTTTCTTAATCAGTTCTTTGTCTTGTTTTCCAGTAACAAATATTTAAATGTAAGATTTTAGCGTAAAATATGACTGCTTTAAGAGAAAAGTGTATCCTGAATTGTTTTTGTTCTGCATTGGCAAATACTTTTTCTTGATTTTAAACACATAAAGTATTACATTTTGTAACATTTATGCATTAACAAATATATTTGCCAAATAAGTTAAAAAAAGGCTAAATCTAACAGATTAAATGATAAGAAAACAGCATGCAGGACCAAAGGCTTTTTGACCTGATTTTAAGCTAAAATCGTACTAAAATGTGTTATAGTTGCTGGTGTCTCATTCTTCAGCATGTCACTTTCCATCTTCTCAAAGCTCGTCCTCCACTTAACCAAAACTGTCTAATTAACTTCAGTCTTAAATCTTACAACACAGAACTGAAATTGCTCTGGGTCTCATTCAAATTTCATTGGAAATTTCAGTCATTCATTAAAACTCTCTTTAACTGATAAATGATGCTGATTGGCTGTTTTTATTTGGCTGGGGTTCCTCATTTATGAACACCTCCAGATGCATTGCCAGCCGAAACGAAGATCCTTCACTAACCTGACGGATGTCAGGTAATCAGTCGGAGCGCTCTGCTTCTGTTCACATTGAACAGAGAGCACAGAATCGTTTCTGATTCGGTATTTAGAAAAATCTTTTCTAGCTTTGCTCAAGTAGCGGTTCCAAAATTGGTAACTTGTGCTGGAAATAAAGAAAACAGTTAACCCTCAAAAATGTTTGAACATTTTGGCATCATTGACTCATCTATGTATTTCGAAAACTGTACGACTTTCTTCCATTAAACACAAAATTTGACATTTACTGAGAGTTGAAACCGTTATATTTTCTGCGTTTCGAACATAAATGGTGCCCGTGGCTTTTAAGCAATAATGACCTGAAGTTCAGTCTGGTTTGGACGTTGAGAGCCCCTGTCCACATCCACTTTTATTGAATGGAGGAGACCAATGTAACCACTTCAAAACTTGAGAAAAACCACACAGGTTTGGAATCACATGAGAATGAGGAAATGATGAGGGAATTTTGCATGAGCTGCATCTGAAACAAAGCTGATATCTCTCAGACTGCTGTGTGGGAGACAACCAGCTTTATGAAGGAGCATTTACATGGACAACTCTGTCCAGAAGAGAACATAAAAGAGCTGATTGGAGACTAACATCCTTTTAAGCTTAACATCTGCTGACTGCTCGAGAAGGAGAGAGACAGAAAACATAAACCCCAGCAGGTGTCTTATTAACTCCATAACAATCTTTTGGAGTCTTGACAACAACACAAGCTAACTAATGACTGGTAGCATTCGGCATAACTGACAAAACATGTTATTATGCGTACAACGTTGTTCATTGTTCGGTATGTAATTAGTAAATATCATTGAGCCCATCATGAAATCATGACAGGGCTTTATTGAACAGATATGGAAACCATGGAGAGCAATTTTAATAATTATAGTAATTCCAATAACTTTTGATGTTTTAATTACAATAAGATCTACTGATTAAAAGCGTCCTCATGTATATCAGGTGAGGTTTATTCCAGTTAAACATTCAAATGAATTCCCATTTCAACAGATGCGACTGCAGCCTGCAGATTATCTCGCAATAATCCTGCGGGCAAAAATACGTGGCATTTTCTATGCGTATGAATGCATGAATAATTGAAAATAATAATGTTTTGCTGTTACTGTCATCTGCAAGCTGTACTCAGATACGCCCAGTAATTACAGAAACAGATACAGCTTCCGGCCAATGAACAACAGACACTGAGCTGTCAGCCAATCAGCAACAAGAAAAAGGACCAAAGGAAAAACCAACAGCATAATGTTAATTTAATAACTACTTCAAGAAATGATTTTAGACATGAAATGAATATAAAATGAAATGGAACAGCAGGGCTCAGATTCAAAGCTGAAGTGTGAAATATTTTCCATGTTAAAATATGGGATTCATTGGTTGATTTCCCTGACTGCTGTCAAGACTTTGCAATATCAAAACATTGCTGTTTCGTCTGGACATTCTGACCAGAGTGACATTGGCTCCACCAATGGGGTAAAGTTTGGGGCGGGGTTATCTGTAGGTCTGATCAATGGGGACAAGAGGGAAGTGCTCGGTAAACCTGTTTGAATACAATCGTTGTTTTCGCAACTCCGTTTGGGGACGTTTGTGGCGCATAAATCGCACACTTAAAGTGAAAAGACTTTTCACGCTTTTACATGTTGAGTCAAACAGGAATGACTTTAACAATTATAAAAAATCTGAAGTTATTTGATCTTAAAGGTATAATATGATCAGAGAGATTTTTTTCATTAAGAAGAAACAATGCTAATAAATTTGTGTTATGTTTTGGCCATCAGCCTGTAAGTCTAACCATATTACCAGTCTATTGGAGCGTTTCTCAAAGTAAACCAATGAAGAGAAAACAATAACTTTTAAGGTAAATTAATTCCATAGTGCTTTTACACATTAATCCATCCCATCCCATTACAAAACAACAACAACACAGCACTAAACTGAACACAGGTCATCATCTACCCACAACCGCCAGTGAGCGCTCTGTGATACACATTACTGAAAAATAATAACATACAGCTGAGCTGCCCTGAGCACAAAACGACAGAAAAGTCCATTAGAACAAGAGCCTTCCTGAAAAAACTGAATTGTGGTTGGTGATGAAGTGACAGCAGCTCTTTGCGGCCCAGGTGCAGTTTTTCTCTGATGTATACGCTTGGTTGAGTTTTACTGGAGGTTTATTAAAACCGAAAACTTTCGGGTCTCTTTTTTTAAATTAAATCAACTTAGAAACGGGTCACAGAGGGTTTTGTAATTCCATATCTGATGTGATTTGTAGTTTTGCAACAATGTTTTTAGTGACAAGCAATTTATCTGTCCACGCTGAAGCAGAAATGCTGCATGATGCAGCACAATAGCAGGCATTTAGAACACATTTGTTGTTAAATATATAGTTATGTGGCGCAGGATTTTGGACCAATGAAAATTCACTGTGGGTGGGGCTACTTATGCAAAAGTAATGAAAACCAAGCGACTGACAATATGTATTTTCATTAGTAATTGTTGCAGCTTTAGCTTGCTTGGGCAAAAACATACAGTACTGTGCAAAAGTCTTAGGCACATTAGTATTTTCATACCCAAAAATGGTTTTAAGCAAGTTATTTATATCTTTTGTTGTAGTGTCAGTAGGAATTACAAGTTTACATTTCCAAACATTCATTTTGCCATTAATTGTAATAATCCAGTGAGATTTTTGTATGCACAAGTAGACTGACAACAGCCAAGTGCTCCACAGAGAGATCTCATCTCACAATCATTGAGTCTGTGATTACATTACAAACCAACAGAAAAAAACGGAGACAGACTATCCAGAAGTAATCCAGAAGAACTGTGGCAGACATCTGAAGAAACCTGCCTGCAAAGCTACCTGAAAAGCTATGTGCATGTTTACCAAGGACAAAAGAGGTATTAACCAAAGGGTGTTCACACAAAATATGTATTTGATTTAGTTATTACAAGTTAACTGATAATTAAAATCTATTTATGGCAATATTTATGAAAGCATCCCTACTTTACAGCATTTTTAAACAAGTGGCTAAAACTTTTCATAGCACTGAGACGCTGCCACAGGTCTTCTGGATTTATTCTGTCTCAGTTTTTTCTGTTGGTTCAGAAGCCTAAGACTTTTGCACATTACTGTATATTCACATATAAGAGCACTATACTCACCTGTGCAAGAATAATCATCAATACGAACGTAGCCGGTGTGACACACGCACATAAAGGAGCCGGGTGTATTCATACACACAGTGTTTTCTCTGCAGTAATGTTTTCCCTCTGCACACTCATCTATATCTGCAAGCATCAGAGAAAACAAAACACACTCTGTGTTAAGACCTCAACACATTTGGAAAGGAACATCGTGAGATCCATCATTCACACTGCAGCTGCCGTTCTTTAACAGCATTTATCAAGAGTGTTGGAAGATCCAGTCATTAGTGTTTGTGGCATGAAGATTAACAATGTCGCAGGAAACTGCTATAGCTGTAAAATAACAGAAACATTAACACCATCTTTAAATGTTACAGTGAATGTTAAAAAAAATCTGTGTGCTGCAGTTGATCAGACACACTGAAGCAGGGGAACCCGAGTGCAGCATGTCAAGCAAACGAATGTAACAAACAAAATCTTTTATATGCAGATACGTGTATGTATACATACAAGAAGTCAACAACAACCAATGACACAACACTAATTGCACTCAGCCTATCACAATACAAGACTAATAAACCAATGACAAGACAGGAATGTGTAATAATGGAACAAACGCTGTTAAAACAAATCTGTACAAAATAAGGTATACAGTAGCATCTAAACTTTAGTAGCCTTGGGAGACACATTTATTAAAAATCCATGAGAAAACACACAGCACCTTCTCCTGTCTATATCTCTCTGTCTTCCTCCAAATCCTCTTTCCCAGCCTTCAGGTCTCTTCTTACACTTCTCAGAGTTACAAACTCATCCTTCAGTCCTCCTACTCTCTCTCCTCAAGAGCACTTTATATAATCTTCCTCACAATTCATTCCTCTGTGTTTTAAATCTAGCTGTGTTAACCCTCGGATTGCTGGTGTGTGATGTAGAACAGGGATGTAAACACCGAATTTTAAGTTAACTTAATTGAAGTTAATGTTCATTTTTAAGTTAATTGTTAGAAAAACGTGATTTTTTTATTAGACGACTAATCAAAAAGGTGGTTATGGCCCTGAAATACCGTGGTATTTTTTGTTCATCATCTATTATGATGAATATGAATATAGTAATCATTTAATACAATGGTACTGTACCATGGTACTGTATATATCAAATAATTTAGCCATCCATTACTGTACAATATTATTACCACTGCACTTTATTGTAACAGTTGTGTGTGTGTGTGGCCCAGTTCTTCCAAAGACTAACAGAGCAATAAAATCCTTCTAGCCAAAAGAAAAGGCTGTTTGACTGCAGCGCTTTTGCAGGCAACACACTAAACTAAAGCTCGAAATTAAAGTTAAAAATAGTCATTAGTGGTGTGTTTGAAAAGAAGTATATATCACACACTCCCTTGTGTGTGTTCAGACAAGGGTACAGCCTATTAAAAAGCAGCTAGCCACAGAAAACCTCAATCGCATCTGTATACACACACACACAGGCACAGAAACTCCAGCAGTGTGAACTACATGGTTTACAATGCATTAATTACAGGCCTAAGGATAATAGCCGTGCTGAAATATTCATTCACTGAAACGCTAAGTAATCACCAGTCAACAGCTTTCATCGGCAAGCCCTCCATCTGTGATTACAGCCAATTTACAGGAGGGACCGCACTATAGATTTGTGAAAGCCCTGTTATTTGGTTACACAAAATGGAAAATTACAAGCGCCGCACTACAAACAAAAGTAAATCTGTGGGGGAGGTTAGATAACAGGTGCTACAGAGGTTTGGTGGTTTTCGATTTTCTCGTGTTTGTTTGCATACTGTGCGGATAAACACAGATAGACAGATGTGCATCAGTGATTGATTGATTAGGTCTGGTCGTCAGATTTGTCTGCGGGTTCGAACACATCAGTACCTTGGCAGTAAGCGCTGTCGTCTCTGAGTGGATGGTGACCTTCCCTGCAACTACAGTAAGCTCCTGCTTCCAGATTAATGCAGTTCGAATTCTCCACACAGTTGCGGCTGTGACCCTCAGTGCAGAAATCATGCCCTGAGAGAGAAAGATAGAGAGAGCGAGAGAGAGACATTCACTTACACCCGAATAGTTTACATGGATTACTTCTTGGGGTCCTGTGGTGGGACATGCAGGTTATATACTTCTTTTAAAATGCATTTTTAATTGTTTCATATTAACTGGTGACCAGAGAGATATGTACTTTTCTTCGAAGGCAAACCTGTGAAATAAAAGAATTGCTGCCAGTTGACAGGTCTGCCAACACTGGAGGGTAATGATGAAGAAAATAATGTGTGTCTGTTTTTTGAAGCAAAGCCATTATCTATCAGCAATGTTTTCATGGGGTCTTTAACAATATTTGATGTGTTTACTGGGTGACTTACAAACTGCTAATACATCAGATAACATTCAACTCCATTGTTGTTGTGCAGTACATGTATGGTGCCAATACTCTATGCTAATGAAAACATACAGATCACTGTTAAATTGTTTTCTGTGCCGTTATTGTACTGGCTCGCTTGAGCTGATGCTTTTTTGTGTGGACAAATGGACAAAACTGGCTGCCCTTAATATGAGCCCAATCACTGCCATGCAGAAAGTGTGTGTGTGTGCGCACCTCTGCACACTTTGCAACAGCGATCTGTAAGTGTGATTTGCTCTGACTCTGGGCAGTTCAGCTCTGGACAGGATGTGATCTCAACTCTACGCATACTTCGATCCTGCGGTGGAACAAACACGTGTTAATTCGATTCAGCACGTGGAATTCGAACCCGTAACATCCTGCACGTTGAATCTCAGTAAAAACGCCACTTACCCTGCATTCAAACAGCAGACAGTTTCCCTCTGCGTCGTGTATGCTTTTACGATCGCCCTCTACGTAGACTCTTCCTCTGAAGAGACATACGGCTGAAGACGGGTTTTAAAAACAGATTTAAAGAGACCAAAAATGAGCAAACAACAACATAGTCGGATAACTGAAATATAGAAAGACCGTTGTGTGGGGAGACAGGAATTCAAATGGAAAGACACAGTAAGGCATCGATCAGACCAGCATGTTAGATTAAACCCAGCAGAGCGGAGGGTTAAATAAAGACCTGGTCATCAGTCAGACTGCTGTTAGCGGCTGCACATTAGCCTTGTTCGCTCGCACACAACACGCCGCACACTGGCCCTGAATTATTTATGATACTGGGGAAAGTGCACGACTGTTTGTGGGTGTGCGTGTTGACATTCGCGTTTGTGGCAGTGGTTGCCTAGCAACACAAGGATGTGGTCAGTTTGTCATCAGGACCGCAGTATGATTAAACAAAAGATTTTGGCGGAGAAGACGAACCAAGATGATGGAGATATAAGAGAGCAAGTATGAGACAAAAGGAGAGAGAGAAGGGCAAACAGAAAGAGAGAGTAAGAAATACCAGGGGATAGGTTGTTAAATATATGCATGTCTGTAGAAGCCTGGCCTTATTGTGTGTGTGTGTGTGTTTGTGTGTGTACTCACACTGGCACTCTTTACAGCATGTTCCAGGCATGTAGACTGGAGCTGTATCAGGGGGGCACTGGGGAGGTGGGCAAAAAATACTCTCACACTCCACTGTACCATTCTGCAGGTGTAACACATACACATACTCCATCATCATAACGTCAAATCTATACGTACAGTCTCAGTTCTGCTAATTAAAACCATATGTTTGCTTGTGACTCACAAAGGCTGACAGTTATTTAGTAACTGTGAAGCAACCGTCTTGAAAGTGGGAATGATTGAATCGCTGTAGTTTTAAAGTCACTGCACGGTTTGTGTTTTAAAATATTAAGATTTGTTTTCAGGGAAAGTATCATGATTTTTTTATTACTCTACTACCGATGTAGTTTTCTGTTTTAAGTGGGAACTTCACAAAATGTTGTTTGACAGGGTTCATAAAAACTTACCAATCAGATAAAAAATAAACTTAGACATATATTCCCTGAAAACAAGACTTAATATCTTTGCATAACAATTTTTATTCTCAAGTAAAGATATCCTGTTTAAAATATGTTTAGATGTGTTTATTGGAAAAAATTATTTTACTCCCGGGGGTAGTCACTTTATTTCATCACTACACATTTCCATATACTCAAATTCTGCTCAATGTTCTGGCAATGCCATTGGTTGCCGTCACTCATGTGACCTCAAATCGGTTTGAGGCTAAATCAGGGTCAATGTAAACACCCCTTCAGCTTGGAATTTGGACTGACACCCAATATCTCACACCCAACCAATCCTCATTTGTTCCTGTGAAAACGTGCACGTACCGAGCATGTGCAGTTTTTGCAGCCGTCTATCCAGGCATCATCTTCCCTGTATATCTCTCCATTCAGGTTGCAAGTCCTTTCACAGTAACAGCTATCCAAATATTTCATCTTCTCCTCAGCAAGCACCAGCTAAAAGCACAATGAAGACGAGACTGACTGCATGATGAATGAATATAGAGAAAATATGAGGAGCAAGCAAAAATACAGGCTACAATAAGAAGGAAAAGAGAAATTTATGATAAAGGAAGCTTTTTGTGGTTCACCATTAAGAGGAAAGATGTAAAATACACTCAAAAAACTACCGCAGCAAAGCATTTATACAATACAAAATAACTGTTTGGTTGAATTCAGTTATGTTGTTGACAACGTTTCCAGTGTTAAAAATAGGTTTAAACTGTAACCGGTACACATATACATTATGTAATGGAAACATAAGAAATTTCAGTTTAAGTTAACATAACATTAAGTTAAGATTCAGTTTGAAGTGTTAACTATTCTTAAATAAAAATGATAGCATTTCAAATAAAACAAAATCTTAAAAAAATAGCATATTGATTAAGCTTCACAAAAACTCACAACAAAAACTAAAATTCTTCTAAATCCTAACATAACAGAACCTTAAACGCTAACTGGCGCAAAAACACATGCAATACCACTTAAATTTAATATATACTGCCATGCCGTGCAAAGCATGCTGGGAAAGTAGTCCGAATGAAAATGGGGGAGGTAAACTTCCATTTTACAAATTTAAATTGCACATAATGTAAACAATGAAATTGTATTATAATACATTAGCTTATTAGTATTGCGTAAATAGATTGCAAGCAGGAAATGTTTCGCCTGAAGCTAAACGCAGGCCGTGTCAACCCTAGAAGAAACCGCTACAAATTTACCTTGCTTGACGTTTTAGCCAAAATATCCTGAAGCTCCATAATCTTCTGAACCAAGCCATGGAAATCATTGCATGTGGGACAGGCTGAAAAGTGGTGGACATACATTAATGGCATTTCTAGAGCAGTAGGTAAACAAACTGCATTGTTCATTTGTTGCGTGGTGTCTACGAAGAGCGTGCACTTACTACGGTTGAGATCTGGACATTGGATGATGTATCCATGAGGCACGGCTACCAGCTGAACATCTTGCATCACACCCTGAGAGACAGAAGATGAGGTGAGTTAGAAAGAAAGACAAACAGGAACACAGTAACAGAGACATAAATATCCACAGACAGCCTAATTTAGCTTTATTACAGTTGAAACGTTGCTTTCGGCTGCCTGTGTTTATAATGGTAACTGATGAAAAGGTTTACAGCAGCTTTCCAAGAGTGACTGGCCTCATTTCAATTTAAAGGCTGCGAAAGTCTGGCTAACTGAGACATTCTCAACTTTTATAGAAGTTCAGTTCTGTGCTTTACCCTGAAGAACCCATGGGCATCATTTCTTTGTCCAAGCCAGATGTTTGTTCCTCTGGGAAAGTCCATAGATGGTGTCTCCATAATCCGTTCATAAATTCTGTAGTTACAAAACAAGCATAAAAAACCTTTATATAGTATTTTGGGGATAAATAACACTGTTAACAATTGTGGCATACAGGTAGCTACTGTAAATTAAATGACTGTTAACACACTCAACACACATTATTTACAGTGGACATTTGACACATTATTTACACATTATTTACATTAAACACACTATTATCAGCATAATTTACACCAAAGCAATGAATCCATTTATTTTTCTCAGGGCATTTACCTGTTGCAGTCAATATAAACCACCACCTGAGTGGCACTGAATGCCAAAGAGACTTTGTGCCAGTGTCCGTCTGCCAGACTGTAGGGGAAGACCTCTCTCTGCTGTCTCTGCTCTGAGGACTGGAAGAAGAGACGGATCTCACTGCGCAGGCCGCTGCTCTCCACCTCCAGAAACCTGTGGAGAACACCAGCAACATGTCCGTTCATAATTTATTTATTGTAGTCAAAATGTTTTCACCAATTGTTTTATTTCTAAAGTGTTTTGTTTTTCAGATGTTCTGCAAATTTGTTGTTTAGCCTTCGACTGTTCTGATCTGTTTTCAGACAGTCGTCTTGATTGTTTTTTAATATCTTATAATCAAATAATGCTAACATCAGTTTATATAATATTCATTGTAGTAGTAATGATATGTATCATTTCTGAGGGTTAAGCTCCTCATTTCTCTAATATTTCAAAATTTCTACTATATTAATTCAATTCAATTTTATTTATACAGCATTGCTCACAATCTGCCTTCTTGACAAGCACCTTCGCAGAAAATATTTCAACACAAAACGCTGATATAAAAAAATGAAAAACGATGTACCAAAACAGTGATGTAAAAATGGAAAATGTATTAAACGGACTGGAAAAGATGTGAGAAATATGTGAAAATGTCATCATGTAAAAATTAAAACAACTTTGTCAAAGAACAATAAATTAAGAATGATAAATAGATGACCATAAGTTGTTATAAGAACATCTATTATCACATTAATGATAAAGAATAAAATGCCATTTTGTAAACGTTTTATAGCCCTATTTTGTGCCCTGTATTTACAGTCATGTAATTACTTTGAGAAACAATCCTGTGCCAGTTGATTCAGAAGAGATCAGTTCCTGAAACCCAAAACTCTATGAAACAACAGCTACTGTGATGTATTGGGAGTTCTCATGTTCTCAAAGCTGAGACATTAGGTTAAGCTGCCAAAGTGTTATTAAATTCGGTAATGTGCTAAAGCAGCAGGGAATAAAGGAGCTCGAGGGAACGTGTGAGTTCTGAATGGACGTGAAGAGGAGCAGCGATCCGTGAATCTGTTGGTCCAGACACTGTGTTTTGACCTTAAAGAGGTGTGAGAATCAATACAGTGTGTGTTTAGGAAATGTCAGTGGACCCACCCCAATCAAAAACCTTAAAGACAGTCCACCAGGAGAGACGATTATGTGATCTCTCAAAAGCACATAACAACATGGGATTTAATTTGCATGAGACATACGCATACTGCAAATACTTGATATATAGAACCACATCTGATATGTTTTGGATGGGTCAGTATTTTGATGGTCAAAAGTTTTGCGTCACTTGTTCATTCTTTATTATTATTTCTTTTCACATTTTAGAATAACAGTAAAGTTACTGAATAACACAAATCTAAAAACAATCTTTTCCCAAAAAACATCTAAAATAAATCAAGACTGTTTTTGCCTAGACTTTGCAAAATGAACTCCTTGTATTTTATCACCCAGTTTCTTCAGGCATTACCTTGAGATACTTTTTAAACAATATTTGAAAGAGTTCCCATTTGTTCTGGGTTCTTATTGGCTTCTTTCTTTTATTATTTGGTCTGACTCATCCATTTGAAAAACATTTTTTTTATTTTATCTTTGCAAAGAAAGAAGCTAATATGTTAACAGAATTATATTTTTGTCTGAAAAACATTTCGGTCTGCATAAGCCTTTAAAAGTTTTTAATTTTATGAGAAACATTCCAGTCAAGTTTATATGTATGTATGTATGTATGTATGGATATATATATATATATATATATATATATTGTATGGATGGATGGATGGATATATATATGTATGTATGTATGGATATATGTATGTATGGATGGATGGATATATATATATATGTATGGATGGATGGATATATGTATGTATGCATGTATTTATGTGTATAATAAAAATCTTTTTGTGTAAAGTTACCAGAATCTGATTTTATTTTGATTTTAACTGAGTCAGATTCCATTCCTTATGATTTATAAGCAAGTTCCATATCTCCTAAAAGACACGAATCACGAAACGTCTCTGCCAACTGAAACACAACAGCAGTCTGCTCTAGACCATTTATGGAAAAGCTGTTTGGCAAAATTGCTCCTGAAATTCTGAAGGCTGGCTGTCTGCTACTGTCTTTTGGGTCAGTTTTAGGTTTAGGAATACCTCTGTTCTCCATAGTGGATGGACAGCAGCACTCCGGAGCTGAATTTCTCCTGTTTGATGGTCAGCAGGAGAGTGAACTCAGTTCTTCCTCTCAGCTTCTGAAGAATCCTCTCTGCCGTCTTGGGCGAAGCTTTTGTATTCCTTAATGAACCTGATGGAAAAAAGAGCAAAATGTGAATATCTACATGACTTGATATTGTTCTTATAGTCTTGGCTAAGAACCTCCCAAGAGGCCATCTGACTGACATTCAAAGCAACCAATCACAGTTCATTTTGTTCAATAATGTGTTTCCAAGTGGATGACTAAAAAACGCAACACACGTCTCCTGGAAATCCTGTCGAATTCAACCTTAAAGGTGACGACTTCAAAACTCCTGACATGTTTACAATTTCTTGCGTGCCCCATGAATCACACAGAGACATTCGGCCAACTGTGTAATTTAATTAGTTAATTATTAAGGCTTCTGGGTAGTGACACCAAGCAAAGGTAGCACACAGGGGCAAACAGACAGCAGCTTTCATCTGCACACTATGATGAGGCAAACCATAATGATCCACAGGGGATCAGGTGGGGCTAGTGTCTGCACAGAATTAAGATAAACAATGCACATGTATGCATATGAAATTAAAATCGTACAGTAAATACTAAGAAAGGTTTAAAGCAGGGATTTCAAAACACCTTTAAATTGTTAAACAGTATCATAATAACATAATAACAAGCAAGTCTCAGTGCTGCATTTAACCGGAGTTTAATGCTTATTCACCAGATCTGAAAATCTCAGGCATTGTTAGTCCCTAAACATGCACAGCGGTATGTTACTGTAGGTGCGAGGACGGGATGAGTCACTCCTCAATAAAAACTGGATGAAACAATAACTGCATAACTGCGCCAAAAACTGCAATTAAAGGGAGCAGAAACACTTGAATGTGTTGTAACTGCACAACTGGCCCCTGGTGGAAAATATCACCGGGCTAGTGGGCCTCGCCTCATCTAAGAGGTATGTTTGTTTTAGTAAATCTGAATGATGGTATGTACTGGATAAAAAAATATACTGGAGCAAAACTTTGAAGGGAAGGAAGCAGAAAGCCAGGGCAGCCGATGAGTCTGCCGAGCGAGGCACAGGAAGTTGGTTGTCTCCTTGGGGCCTGGATGTTTAAATCAGTACAGTCAAAACACGAGAACCGTCAGGATCTGGTACTCTCGTGCGCACACACAGTAAAAACATGCAACACACACACACATTCAGTGAACACTAATGTTCATTAGCTACTGTCAGGTAAACCACAAGGGAGCTGTATGATACAGCCACGAGCCTATTGGACGCAAGTAGAGAGGCGACGTTTCACCACCTTTATTAATCAAATGCACTGTATGACAGAGAGCTGAACATAACCCGAGTAACCCCTGCCATCCACAGAGGAAACCCCACAACCCCTTGATCCGAAACATTCCAGGACAGCTCATAAGTATCAGCGTTAAAGTCCTTCGGGAAATCAGCAGGAAAACCTCTCCGGTTAATTCCCACCGAATTGATATCTTCTCTCTGATGTGTTTTCCCTCCATCCCATACGTCATTAAAGGTTGTATTAATGCGGTGTAAATCAAAGGCTGGCAGCTGAATTGCTGTGTTTAAAGGTCAAAGGCAAGACAGAAATGATGCCAGAAATGCTCTCTGCTTGGAAATGATGTTGATTACGAGTAATTTGTTTTTGGTTACATTCCTGTATAGATAAAGAATTAGCAAAATAAATGGAAAACATTCAGATGAATTATTGTTTTGTAAACATTTACCAGAAGCAATTAAAGGAGCAGTGTATAAATTCAGCGCCAAATGACACTGCAGCAAAAACATTTTATTTTCAGGCTCCTCTCACTTCCCATTGGTCAACAAACTGGTAGCACCACCCCAAAGTCACGCCATTGGTTGGGCTAATATTGTTATGTCGACACGGTCAGACAAACAAAGCAAACATAATTACCGCAATGCTTTTACCGTTTACTTAGTTATCACTTTACCTTAAACTAAGAGAGTAGAAAAATTTTAACATTGAAACAATTACCTCTAACATCTTAAAATGAAGGAACAAAGTCACTGTGAACACACACACACCATTGGACATGGAGGTTTTTTATGTTATGGATCTGTAATCTATCTCTATAAGTTATCAAACACAACAGCCCAGCTCCGCTCCTCTGAACCAATAACCAATAAATGAGAAGTGGACCCCTGAGAGCGCGATAAACATAGCATAATGGTAATGACATAACATGGTCATCATTATACTGGAGGAATTTAAATAAAAACTTTACAAGAGGCGGTGAGTTTTCCTAATGATGCTCAATATTCATGTCACCAATGATATGAGCAATTATACGAACAAAAAAAACTACTTAAATTGTTTATAAGCCAGGCCACGCGTGAAGCAAGCACTTAAGAACGCTGTCTTAACATCACTGTAACATACCTTAATGAAAATTTAAAAACCATTAAAAAACTCATTTACATCTGATGAATTATTCATGGGCCATTATAATGACAAAATGAACAAGTGTCTCTCCTTAACTTAACATTGCATTAATCAGGAGACGCAGGTTGACTACTGCCTGAGCTTGAGTTACAGGTATTATACTGGGTATATTATATTATTATATTATTATATCTTTTGACAATATTCCATACTATCATCAATATTTATTTTACTTCTCCATCAGGGAAGCATTCAATTAAAAGATTGTAAATGTTTAATGCAGAGTTTACAGTAAGGCAAACTCAAAGACAAAAATCTGGCCTGGTGCTTTTCACTGCTTAACCAGCCAAGAACCGCCCCCTTAGACAGAACAGCCTTCTGACTGACATGTTAACCAACCAATCAGAGCTTGTTTTGTTCAGATGTGCCATTCAGAAATCGGGTTATTAGTATTATTACTGTGGCATTATTTTACTGCAATAATAGATCAGCGACCAGTCAGATTAGTTCTTACTAGATCGAGAAAGTCTTTAACAGTTTTGTGTGTGGCACGCATCAGATGGTTAGCAATGGATTGTGGGTATTCCATCTGAGTCTGAGGCTAGTAGTAAGGTACAATGACTGTACACTCATCAGTCTGCAGACACAGCGTTGAGGCATGGAGACCCAGCTGGAGAATGTAGGATGAGTGACGTAGATGTCTGGTCCAGAATGCCTCAGCAGCACAGAGGAGAAACACTTAGCTGGTGTCCCTCTTGGCTGCTGCTTGCTCGGATGAATGCTGATGAATGAGCAGGAATCTGATCCTGGCACTTAAAAAGACCCAGTCAGCACCAGATCTGATGAGAGAGGAACAACTGGGCCAAACAGTGCTCTATATTGTATATTTCCTCTCTCTGCTCTGTTCAGTTGTTTAAGAATCAAGCATCCATTTCATTCAGAAATCCCAGAGTTAGCAGGAATCTGATCTGGCATATGTGTGTATAGAAATGCCTGTTTTAGCATTCACTATGTGACCATATATTATCATAGTTTAACATCTTATGACATACATTAGCATGTGTTTTATAATAATGCCATGCATTTCTATAATGTTCCTGTTTTTATATACATTTCTTTTCTCTTTATCTCCGTACTGTCTTTAAGTCTCTACTGTTTGTGCTTAAACACATTTTCTGTAAAGTGCTTTGCACCAATATAAAATAGTGAATAGGAAAACAGAATAGAAATTCTGTCATTCTTAAAAACTATGATTCTCAAATTCTCAAAAATGTCTCTAGAAATTCTTCAAAAAGAGACATTCAAAAACAGAGATTCAAAAATCTCTACTTCTATGTTGCTTTTAAGCAAAAAGAAACAGCGCACAAGTTTGGAACAACATAATAACAATAAAACTGTAATGTCTAGGTGAATATTTCAGTGTAACCCCGCCTCACTTGCAGTTGCAGATTCCACACATTGGCTTTCTTGAAGGCCACAGTGCAGTTACATAGGTGCTGTAGCATATTTGGCTTTGAATTATCTGTAATCTCTCTCTCTTCCCTTATAAACAGCTCTGTGTCGTCTGTCATCGCTGGATGTTGGACGCTGGCTCTGATTTGCATTCTGCAGATTTCTGACCTGAAGCCTGCCTGTAAGATCCCAATTTCACAATCCCACCGGCATTAATCAATGCGCCAATCAATGTGCTTATGTATATGATGCATATAAGTGTGTGTAAATCTGCTCATGCAGCTTCTCTACCTGTTGCATACATCTATATGGGAATCCACGTGCATGCTATAGAATGTATACGGTATGATTGCATTCCCTCATGCAGAATGTGATCTCTTGTGCAGCATTCCTATCACAAAGCTTAAGTGATGCCACCGAGATGCTGGCTTACTGTGAACCCAGAGTGTTACTGTAAACATTAAAGCTTTAGGATTAGTTAACAGCTAAATAACATCTCAGATAACAGATAACTAAAAGGCTGGTGGTCTAATTGGTTGAATGTGCTGAAGGCAGAAGGCTGACAATGACCATCGCCGTTGTGCCCTTGAGCGAGGCACTTAACCTCAAAAGAAGACTGTCAAACTGGATAAACAACAACCACAAATCAGCAAGGAGGAAGCATAAGTTACAGACAGATCTGGTGAACCTGCCCTCCTAAAACAGATTCAGTAGAATAAAATGGATCAGAATAGAGAATTGAATACAGAATAAAACAAAAACAGAATAGAACAGAACTTAATAGCGTTTCTATTTACTAGAATAGAAGATAGTTAGAACAGAACAAAGCAGAATAGCATATAATCCAGAGTCAATTATATGAAAAACGTCATTTTAAAACCCTTAGAGAATGTGAACACACAGAAGCTCTTTGTTAACGGTTCTTTATCATAACTGCAGTCAAAAACAGCATCATCCAGACACTCAGAGTGAGTAGAAGAGCCAGATGTTACTCCCTGTCTCTTCACCGTCTTCATTAACTGCATCTCCTGACGGCATGACAATTCTTTGATGGGAAGAACTTGCCGCTCAACACAGGGGCTCTTTTACTCCTGAGACCCATGCTTCACTGTTGGGCTGATCCATTTTTCATGAGAGATTAAGTGGGATCTGGAATTATGCTGTTCGAAACCAGCTGTCTGCTTGGCTGTTTCCTCTCGCCAGATGTTTACAATAGACTCCGGTTTTTCTAAACTAATGAGGCTCACGCTCTGACTTTAAAACCAAACCAAAGCACTTGAGTTTATGAATCCCAGCTACTCGTACCTTCAAACAGATAAGCTCTGCTCTCGTTGTGGAACCCCTGGACTTGAGAAACTCCAGCACTTGACCTCAAAACTTGATCAAACTCCTGGAAGATGTCCACGTGTAATGCCGGGTCAACCCCGAAACCTGAAACTAAGGAACATAAACGTGAGAATCAACTTGCTGATAAAACCAATGTAATCAAACACCAATAAAATGCCACAATGTCACATTCTAATGTAATACTCTGAAATTAAAACATATAAATGACACTGTACATTATAATATATGTTGTATATATTACTGTAGCCTACCAGCCAATAAAATGAATGAATGCATTAAATGTGTTATTAAATAAAACTAAATGTGGCACCAAATAATTACACATAAGCGCATCACAGATCACGTGACTGTAACTAATTACATAAAGACTTGCATTAATAAACAATAAACAAGTTAATATTTATGTAAATACATAGTTCATTGGTATTGGGGATGGAAATATCACCCTTAGACAAACAGTGCACATGTAAAACGCGACCATTTAAACCCCTACAGAAAAACGCCAAGTAACCTTCAGCTGCTGTTGTTTCTTTATTCAATTTATAAGACACTAATAAGACAAATAGCCAACTCACCACACAAAAGTCCGACAGCGCAAAACGCAAAATAAAGTTGAATGAATCCCATTGTGGAGAAAGAAGAGACAGACGCGCCTATTCCATCATTGCGCGGCGATGCTGCCGGAGACTGAGGCGCGTCAGTGAAACGTCTCCAAAAGACGCATCACCAAATGTTCATTTATACTTAACCAAAACTTCAGCAAACCAAAGCAGGAGAATGAAACGAGGGGGGAGACTCCATGTGGCACCAAACGAAGGTTATGGAGGTGTCGGTGTCCTCTTGTAGTTAAGCGTCAGGGGGAGAGATTCAGGTGCGACCTCCTTCGCTTTCAGCCGGAGAACGAGTGAGCAAACGCGCACCTGCGGCTTGTGAATCCCGCCGCCTGCTGGTGATCGGATGTATATAAACTTCATTTGTTTTAAAGTTTAAAAGCATGCATCCTTCTCTCCTCTGCTCCCTAAATCCACTTCATATATATAAACTTCATTTGTTTTAAAGTTTAAAAGCATGCATCCTTCTCTCCTCTGCTCCTCAAATCCACTTCATATATATAAACTTCATTTGTTTTAAAGTTTAAAAGCATGCATCCTTCTCTCCTCTGCTCCTCAAATCCACTTCATATATATAAACTTCATTTGTTTTAAAGTTTAAAAGCATGCATCCTTCTCTCCTCTGCTCCTCAAATCCCCTATATATAAATTCATTTGTTTTAAAGTTTAACATCCTTTCCTCTGCCTCCAAATCCACTTCATATATATAAACTTCATTTGTTTTAAAGTTTAAAAGCATGCATCCTTCTCTCCTCTGCTCCCTAAATCCACTTCATATATATAAACTTCATTTGTTTTAAAGTTTAAAAGCATGCATCCTTCTCTCCTCTGCTCCTCAAATCCACTTCATATATATAAACTTCATTTGTTTTAAAGTTTAAAAGCATGCATCCTTCTCTCCTCTGCTCCTCAAATCCACTTCATATATATAAACTTCATTTGTTTTAAAGTTTAAAAGCATGCATCCTTCTCTCCTCTGCTCCCTAAATCCACTTCACATATATAAACTTCATTTGTTTTAAAGTTTAAAAGCATGCATCCTTCTCTCCTCTGCTCCTCAAATCCACTTCATATATATAAACTTCATTTGTTTTAAAGTTTAAAAGCATGCATCCTTCTCTCCTCTGCTCCTCAAATCCACTTCATATATATAAACTTCATTTGTTTTAAAGTTTAAAAGCATGCATCCTTCTCTCCTCTGCTCCTCAAATCCACTTCATATATATAAACTTCATTTGTTTTAAAGTTTAAAAGCATGCATCCTTCTCTACTCTGCTCCTCAAATCCACTTCATATATATAAACTTCATTTGTTAAGTTTAAAAGCATGCATCCTTCTCTCCTCTGCTCCTCAAATCCACTTCATATATATAAACTTCATTTGTCAAGTTTAAAAGCATGCATCCTTCTCTCCTCTGCTCCTCAAATCCACATCATATATATAAACTTCATTTGTTAAGTTTAAAAGCATGCATCCTTCTCTCCTCTGCTCCTCAAATCCACTTCATATATATAAACTTCATTTGTTAAGTTTAAAAGCATGCATCCTTCTCTCCTCTGCTCCTCAAATCCACTTCATATATATAAACTTCATTTGTTAAGTTTAAAAGCATGCATCCTTCTCTCCTCTGCTCCCTAAATCCACTTCATATGAATTCTGTATACAGGAGATAATAACTAGACCTCATGTTTTATAAACTCAAAATGCATTGGTACTATAGTTAAACCATGGTAACCGAATATTAACCATGGTTTTGCTATTGTAATCATAGTTTAATAAAGGTATTAGTAGTAAAACTGTGGATGGTAATCAACGTCACTTAGGAAAATGTGGTTAATACACTTTTACTATAATAAAATCATGGTTATTTTTGTAATAGCTAGAACGTTTTATTCAGAATTGTTGTACGGAGGAGACTGGGAAGAAAACTCCATGTATAAAACAAATATAGTTTGTTTTTATTTTAATTTTAGCTGTTTCAGCTTCAATATTTATGGTAAAACCTAAAAAAATGTTTACTTGAGTAAAAAGTGTGACATTTAGCCTGAACATCCCCCGTATTTAAATCAGAATGTAAGTCCACTCTCTTTTACACAGGCCTAATGTTTATATTGATATTTTTAATGAATGCGGTTACAAAGTATGTCCCAAATAATATACCGAGAGCTCTCATCCAATATCACTCTAAATCATTTCATTATTTTCATCTTAATAGCATTCACAAAGGGGTCTCAGCCCAGCGAATGTGCCACTTAAATTGTTAACAACCCCAAATAACTCACGTACAATGGACAGAGATTAGCTGATTAAATATTCTTGCACTAAATTTTGTTGCTAAGAGATCCGTGTATTTAATTAAGACACGTTGCCATGGTATCTGTAGCACATCTGCATATGGTGAGGGGTCAAAGAAGAAGAAAATTTTTCAAGAATTGAAAAAAGAAGAGCCAATCAAACAGGGCATGCAATAAATTACAATATCCTATGTCATTTATTTATCCCAATAAGTGTTGTTTTGATAAATGTAGCACAGGCCCGTTAACAGGGCTGGTGGTCTGAATATATCACAGGTGCATTTGTTATCTGTCCATGCGAATGCTGTTGCAGCACACAAAAAAACATTTTCAGGGTGTACGTGTTTTCTCTGCCCCACAGCAGTGATAGCTCATATATTATTGACAAACCATTTAGACTGGAAACGTATAGATCTGTTTACATAATCACTTATTAATAACTTATTAATTTAACAATATAGCCACATGCCTGATGTTTATGTAAACACATGTACATTAGAAAACAGTGTTGTGGGAGAACGAGAGGGAGAGTGTGCGAGTGAGTGAGAGACAGACAAGAGAAATTAAGTGTGAGAGAGAGAGAGATAGAGAGAGAGCTTGCATCTTTCAGGTTTTCACAATGACAGCTCAAGGCATGAGTTAGGAAGAGGCAGCTTTTAAAGCAATGCACAGGGAGACAGATGGATAGATAGCTGTGTCTGATATCAGCTCAGACCCCACAGAACCCAACACTCAACAGCCTGTCTGCATGACAAACTCTTATCATCTCCAATATATGCAGCTGTTTGGGGATTTCTGGAACAACGGAGAAGAACACTGAGGTCACATTGGACGTCATTAGTGTAACAGACAACGTCCCCAAATTGTTTAATATCAGAGTCACACATCTCAACGGGTTCACCATCACATTTTTCAATAAATCAGCACAATGCTGTCTCAGCTACACCATCCATTCACAGAGCACTGCAGATTTCTGCATCCAGCAAGCCCACTTCTCACTGCCTCCACTTCACCAGAGAATACAACACTCCAGATCGGTGCGAGCAGAACAATGCTGTCCAAGAACTTCAGGAAAGCACCTGTCTGAAATAACAGGGGATGGTGGATTTCACGACCAGAGTTTATGTAATTCATGAAGTTGTTCCAGCTCAAATCTCTGTGTGGACTAGCAAATCACAGAGTTATAGACTGCAGGAGAAACCAGTGCTAGAGGTTAGAATAATAAATATAAAAGAAGTAACATTAAAACAAAATACATTTCAAATAATTAAATCTTGGCACAAATTATCACAGAATTTTTGGCAGAATTATCCAAGAAACCACAAATGGGCAATTAAAGAAAAAATGATATTTGTTTATGCTGTTGTAATAATTATATTAAAAAAAATGTCATGTTGTTAATTCAGAAAATTGTTGGCTCTATGCAGTACCTGGCAGCATTAATACAATGTATTTTCAATATTTCAATGCCTGAAGACATTTTTGGTTACTTTAATGACAACCAGTCCTGGCTCTGTGAGGTTGCCACTTCACATGCAGGGTAAAATCTGGGACCAGAAACAAAACCAGTTATAGAACTCCTGTCTTGTAAATGTCTCAGTTTTGGATGTGTATGTGCTCTTGTGGGTCTCATGAGAAAATTAAGAAAATTAAATTGTCATGCAATGCTGCCATCTCGTGGCAAAGTACACATACACATATTCCCCTCTTTTCTTCTGAATTGTAAGCTCATACAGACCATTAGGTCCATACTGTACTTAACACAGCTGGACCAGTCACATACTGTATATAACTTCCAATCTGCTCTGCGTATGAGTGGCCCACCAACAGTGACCTCAGCACAGACCTTCCAAAGGGCATTGTTTCCAAATAAACCTGAACTGAGTGGACACCAGGCTACACGGCGGTGGTCAAACACAACTTTTCTGGGTGAAGAAAATGCCAAACTAACAAGGCCATATGATCAACCAATTCCTAATGTTGAGCCATAGAGACCAACACTATACAATGGCTTTATACTGATCTACAGCAAGAGACTGTAGATCAAGATTTGGATCATTACAAACTTATCTTGAATGTGACTAGTCGACTAATTGTCATCATGTTGCTTTGTTTTGGGAACTATATAAGCACACAGGTATTCTCATGGCCATCATACAGGGCACGCTTATTCATTTATGAGTCATACTTATTGCATGTATTCCTATTACTTGAGCTCAACTCAATCTCCAGTCAATGGAGGGACGGAACAGTAAAGCAATGGAGAGGAAGTCCGGCGTTCCTAAGGGAAGTAAAATACATATCCGGGTTTTTCTTTAAGCACTGTTAACCCGGATATGAGCCAAAGCCTTTAGCAGGTGGGTAAGGGTCCGAAAATAACATCGAGTGGTCTTCTACAGATTTCTGGGAAAACAGATATTTTGAAAGCACTCCAGTTTAAAAGGTTTGAAAACATGTTCTACTTATTTAATGCACATATACTGGCTACACTTCTGCAGGATACTTGAAAAAGCATTTGGGCATCTTCATCTGTGTTTATATCACTAATCACCGCTCTTGTACAGACTTACTTTAAAGAAAAAGGATGTGATTCACAATATTTTATAGAAGTTAAACCTTTCTGTGACTTCATTAAGGGCAGCAGATTTCCTTACACTTTAATGAGAAGAAAAGTTTCTGAGTTTGTTGTCAAACCCTTTTTGGAAGAGGCAACATTTAATATTGCACACCATGGTTATGTAATTAGCGATGGATTTGCTTTGTGCTTCAGTTCTCTGCTCTTATGAACACCAAGGCAAGCGTCCGGAGATGTGCAATGATCAATAATTTAATATGATAAAATCTCCACCTGATTTTACACTAAGAGGAGCTCAAGCCATGAAGATGATTATTAATTTTGTAGGTGTGTACATTCTGTTTATACACTCCTAAACAGTAAATGGAAGCTGTGGTCAAAATGGACATTGGGTTGCTGTCCATGGTGCTGGATCAAGACAGCTTCAGCTGCTGCTGTTTCGTTATAACCATAATACAATATGTTGTATTGTTTATCTGTTTGCTTGGAAACATTGTGGATGATTTGGAGATTAAGATGAACTTAGCAAATTATAACAACCTGTCACCATAGCAACACTGGTAACACCACTAATCAGCTACAGTAAATCGTTTAGGTAATTTTTCTTTATATCTAAAACTATAATGGCGCCTCATGTAACCGAAATATTCTTTCAGAATATTAGATTTTGCAAAGTGTTTAAAAAAAAACAAGAATTTTGTCCTATTTAATGACAATAAAATAATAATAAAAAATAAATAAATAGTATGTCAACGTTTTATACTCTGTGAATTGATAAAGCAATGCTAAATGTGACTGTTGAATACAATATTATGGGTCTCTGTGAAATAGCTCTGTGTTAAACAATGTTGCATAACTTGAACTCACCACACGGAGCCCCTTCGGCTGTTTGAGTCTGATCACTTCTTGTTATGCCATGTGTGAACAGGGACTGAATCATTTCTTCTGTTCAACCCTCACGTGGAGCCAGAGTCTAAAAGTCAGAATTCACCTGCTCATATTTTGACAAGCTGTCTTAAGGATAATTTAAGATCCATAAGATTTAAGAAACAATGCCAACAGAATAAAGATTTAAGGTCATCATCTCTGACTCAAGACAAGCAGATCCGAGAAAAACAAAGAAGTTCTGAAATTTTCTGCTTTATCAACCAATTATGGATGTTCCGTCAGCAATATACCAAAGCTTATGAACAAGGACTTTCAAAGGGCTCCAAAAAGAGATTAAAGCACTAAATAAGTTATTTTAAGTATTGTTTGTTCTTATATCACAAACACTGTTTCAATAGCTGATTTGCAAACATAGGGTGAAGAAAATCATTCTAATAAAGTCTATATTTCTTCCCGTGAATGTTTGAATTGAAAATGCTTAATATCCTTTGTAGCTTATGCACAAATCAGCCATTTCTTTTAAACTCAACAGTTTTTTTCTGATTCCCAAAGACACGCAACAGATTTCACAGTTGAAATACAGGGCAAGAACTTTGCCAGAAAGGTCGTCTCCAGGCTTTATTCCAGTTACTTGATCCCTATAACTTCTGTCAGCTTGTTTCACACAATTTATCATTCAAGGTGGCATTTTGTCAGCCTTGTATTTTTATTTTCTAACATTTGAAGGAAAAACGTGCTGTTTTATGACAGCTTGCAAGATTTTGCATCTAATAATAATCTCCTCTTGTCTGAGTTTGACCCATATCCTGTCGGCTGACGTCACAGTCGCGTCCAGTCCAGCGTGGACCTGTCATCTAGCCGGACATATCGTGCCCTGACGCCGAGGTTGCGTGCAATCCTCGTCACGGACGTTGCCGCTGAACGTCCAACCGCATCCTCAGACACACGTGTGCACACAACAAATGTCTAAAGTCAACAGATTTGTTCAGAGACCTTACAGCTTAGCACATGCAACAGGAATTTATTGACTTATTATTATGAATTCAGACACTAATAATAAAAAGCAGTTCACAGTTGCACAAGAAACTGCTTGCTGGATTTTGCTGGATCAGCGAATTCAAGTTATGCATTATTTACCACTATGTGTGTTCCCTGGGAATCAAACCCACAAACTTTGAGCTGCTAACACAGTGCTCCACCAACTGAGTTACAGGAACACTGTATTTACCCTGTTGACATTTGATGGATAAGTGTAAAAATAATACAGTATGTTTCCCAGCATTCAAAATTCAACAGCCATTTTGTTGGAGCAGTGAGAGCTAGTCTATAAACTTTAGGGCTTTTCACACTGCGCTTAATACCAGGTTAAGATCACTTTTTAGCCTGGGTTAAGCATCAACGCAGTGCTAGAACCTTACAGCAACAGACAGCCAATCACAAACTGCCTCATCGAATAACCAAATCACAAACTTACCTCATTAAATGTTTATTAGCATCGTACACTTTCAAAAACGGATGCATTTTTCGCTTCTGAGAGAGGAAATAAAGGGGAGATTTTCAGAGACTTTGTTTCTGCTTTTGTAGATTTACTTCGGATAGTCTTAAAAAAACACATTTACCAAAGTTTCTTTTATCTTTCAATCTTTCTCTAGAAGTTATTGAAGGGCATCACATGAGCCCAGCTGACCAACAATGCAAAACTCCAAATTACAAATTGCAAAACTGTTAATTCAATCACTATTTTAACTTATTTGTGCTACAGTACGGGCCATGTTGAGAGGAGATGTTGAGGTTGAAAGGTAAGCTTATTAAAACAGCACAGAATCAAAGCGGGCAGCCTGCAGGGAGTTGGGGAGGAAGGGACATTAGTCACTACCCAAATGAAGGCAGAAACACGACGGACTCTGACAATCACAGCATCACACACGCATACCTTTCCAGCCCTCCCCTTTCTTGGTATCTTTCTCTTTAACAGGCAGATTCAACCCACTGCACCTACCGACCCCCTCTTGCCTTAAACTCAGGACACTTTAAATAGCAGCGCGACCCTCCGGTGCGCTCCATAACCTCTCTTCTCCTCTCAGAATGACCAGGAACCTGAAGCAAGGTATTTCTGAGAAGTGACAGGGCATCTGATTAAATAGGACTGGCTAACAGCTTATGTGACAGATGATTGGTCATTTTTATCTTAATCTGTGGATTGTACACACATGGTTTTCCATGCTTGGTCTACTCTAATCTTCTCTCTCCATCTTTCATATCTCTCTCTCCCTCTCGCTCTCTGTGGGTTTGTGTCTGATGGTAGTGGCTGTGCTGCTTGTGGCACTGCTGTGCCTGGATCCTCACAGGCGCGTCGGCTCGGCACCCATCTGCACGCATGGGCCAACAGGGTGCCACGTTCCATCTCTGGCAGATCTCTTCGACAGGGTCATTCAGCACTCCGCCAGAATGCACAGCCTCTCCAATGATCTGCACTCAGAGTTTGTAAGTCACATCTGCGTCCTGTACTACAGAGAAGTTTAGTAATTGCTCTAATGCAGCTAGTATTGCAAACATAATGTAGAGCCTGAGCAATAATGAGTGATTATGTTGTTACTGGCATAACTAGACACTGGTTGGGTGAGATGCATTTGCTGAAGAAATGAATTATGTTCTATGAATTTCTGATGTAATGAACATTCATCATTCTGCTCAAAAACTACAATGTACAATAAAACATACAATGTGTTTTACTTATATTACTTATATTAACACAAAAATTATTTTTGACTGACTGAAATACTTTTGTCTTGTGAATACAGACAGATTTCCTTTAAACAATTTAAAATATGAACTAAAATATACTGGAGTGCACAACAACATTATATACATTATAGAACAACATTAAAATACCTGTAATCAATGTCAATCAAAGGAATTGTGATGAATATTGATTTCAGAGTTATTTCTCTAAGCTTTTTATGTTCTTCTTTATTTTCATAAAGGAACAATATTTCCTGCCCAGCAAAAACCATATAGGAAAGATCTCTCGCAAATGTCACACCTCGAACATACTGACTCCAAACGGCAAGGAAAATGCACAAAAACTAGCTGTGAGTATAACATCATCATCATCATCCCACAAACTCAGGGTGGGTTCAGAATATTCTGTCTCTGAGGTATCTGGGCACCTGCGATTGAACTGCTGTTGTCATTAATGGACCATGTTTTCTGATGGCCCTGCTGTCTTATCACACCTATGCCCTTGAGCTGGGCACTTAACTGCAGCCTACCTCAGGGAAACTGTTCTGTCAAGACAATTACAGTCGTGTACTTAGTCATATCTGCTAAATTAAGTAACCAAGCAACCAACAACACCCTGAAGACTGTTTGTTTGACTTTATATACTGTAGTTTCAGAGAAATGTCATCCAGTTGTTCAATTGGCTGCTAGCACTGTCACGACAGGGAGAAATTCTGCTGTTTGTAACTGTCAAATGTTGTGACTCTCGTGTCTCAGCGTGAGGAATTGACGGAGGTGATTCTAAAGCTGCTGATGGCCTGGAGGAACCCTCTATTCCAGCTCCACCAGAGCATGGCTCACCAACAAGACTTTAACAGCTTCAGCAGCAACAAAGCCCTGGAGATGGGGGACATGGCTCACGAGCTGAGAAAAGGAGTGGAGAAAATAGCTGAGAAGGTGGTTAAAATTTGTCGTTCTTCTAACTAATATTTTTGTTGTTGTGCTGTAACTGGGAACTTTGAAACTTCTAGCCATTTATCGAATACTTTACGCTCACCTTAAATTTTCAAGTGAACACTGCCATCCTGGGCCATTTAGCCATTCTTTCTTGCGTTAATATAAAAAATACAGACAGCTGGGCCATATGAGAAGCATTTTGCAGCTACAGTATGTTGCCATAAATAATGGTCAAATATGTAGTTTAGGGGTCATTAAAGAAAAAGTATTTTAAGCGCAATGCGAAAATCAAAAGTCAAATATATTTTACAGATTAGAGTTTGGAATTCCATAGCTAAAAATATATCAATTTGTTTTACTTTCTCTCCCCCATTTTACCAGATGAGGGTACTGGGAATGCTGGATAATTCCGTGGCAGCTCTATCTTCACAGGAAGCCATGCTTCCGGTATCTGACAGTGGAGAGGCCATGAGCGACTACGAGCTCCTTTACTGTTTTCGCCGTGATTCTAATAAAGTCCAGAACTATCTAAAGATTCTTAAGTGCAGGATTGTACCTGAGCACGACTGTTAGAGGAAAACATGGGCTTTTCATCCGCACTGACAGACGGCGCAATGGAAACTCGGCTGGTTTCCGCTTCTCAAGCTTGTTTGACTCTGTGCCATCAATTAAGACTTCATCAGATCTCTATAAATAAATATGAAAGTCACATCTAATAGGACACACTTTTTAGCAAAACTTTACGCACTAGCTCTCCAAACCAATTAGTTGCTAGAATTATCAAAACAAACATAGTATGCAGGAGGACTGGAGGAAATTCTGTTTCGCCAACAGGAAATGACCTTCAGGTAATTTCACCCCTCCAGTTCTCCGTTTTTCTTTGTACCGAGTGCTTGTTTCAGATTTCATTTGCAAAGCAAAACTGAATTTCGGTGAATGAACTGAGAACACAAAATTTGAATAAAAACTATAGACTCTTTGGCAGAGAAGCAATGTTTACTGTATTTATTATTAAAGCATTGGAATTAATCTTTAAACAGACACATTTCTCACATCACAACATGAACTAAACATCATACATGTTAAACGTCTTAAAATACAATGTTTCAACAGTTACACCCAATGAACACACTATTGTGTGCTACAGTTATTTGTTCTAGGATGAAATTTGATTTTATTCTTAAACTGTTTATGTGCTGTGACTGATTTCTGATTTGGTGACAGATTTCTCTGTTATTTTAGTTATTTTTTATTTCACATCATTAAAAAAAATCTCTGTACTCATTGTACTGAGCAAACATTTCACTCAAGACTAAATCGGACAGAGCAAACACTACACACACTTGATACTCGTACATATTGTATTTAATGAAATAATTCTGGCATTGAACACCACTCTAGCGGAAGTCACTGTGACTGGCCCTCTGCACAGAACAGGACATAAAAGGCCTTTAGTTAGACTTCACTCTCAGCCTGGAGCCAGTGCTTCTGTCTGAACTTTACCATTTTCCCAGAACACCCAGTCAGGTGTGCTGTCATTTTCAAGGAAGTTTGCTGCATATTTGAAAAACCGCTGTAGGATTGTTCTCACTGTGACGTTGTGGCAAGATTGCTGACGCATGTTATGAATGATGTAAGCATGCTGTGATGCCTTGAGGCACAGGAGAGACATGCCTAAAGCTGGGACACTGCGCTCACATCACATTCACGCTAGTGCTTGTGTCATACAGCCAGCTTCTAATCATCTGTTCATCCATCCATCCATCCATGTTACTGATCTATCTATCTGCAGTACACTATGAACCTATCATATCTGCATTCCTTTTCTCTTTCTTCATCTATCCATCCATCCATCCATCCATCCATCCATCCATCCATCCATCCATCCATCCATCCATCCATCCATCCATCCATCTATCTATCTATCTATCTATCTATCTATCTATCTATCTATCTTATCTATATGCCTGTTCTCTTTCTTTCTCTCTCTCTCTCCAACCATCAAACCATTTATTCATCCATCCATCCATCCATTAATTTGTGTTACTGATCTATCTATCTGCAGTAGACTATGAACCTATCATATCTACATGCCTTTTCTCTTTCTTCCCCCCCCTCCATCATCCAGTCATTCATTCATTTATCTATCCATCCATCCATCCATCCATCCATTTGTCACTGATCTATCTATCTATCTATCTGCAGTAGACTATGAACTTATCTACATGCCTGTTCTCTTTCTTTCTCTCTCTGGCGCTCTCTCTCTCTCTCTCTCTCTCTCTCTCTTTTCACCGTAAGCTAATGTACTGACAAAAGGATATGTCTTATAAATATATAAATGATGAGTTCTGCAAATCTGGACACTGCATTCTGTCTGAAATCCAGGAACAGCTGGAGGGGGTCTGTGCATGTAACTGGTGCTGCGGTTGGCCCAATGCGTGCATATTGCGTAACACACTCACTGCAGCAGATGAGGGATCACTCAAGCTCCAGCCTCTCTCTCTTTATCTCTGTCATTCAGGGGTCTGTGGGTCAGAGAGCAAAGCAAAATCTCACTTTAAGAGTGAGGTTAACCAGATTCATCTTCTAGTTTATACCGATTAATTAACTGATGTTCACAATATGAGCTAAAATAATAAAATTACATTTTTTCACAAAACTTTAGAGCAGTCAGACACTGTAAGCTACTAAAATATCTACCTAGACGCTCAGTTAAAATGCTACGAAAAGCAAAAATTGTCCAGCAGTATTTATCCGATAGCTCTTACGAGTTGTTGACTGCTATTGCTTTACTATCCTGTCCATCGCATCCATTTTAAGTAAACATTTCAAATTTAAATTGTAAAGCAAAACTAAAATTTAAGGGCACAATTCGTCTCCAAATTTCAAGCATTCTTGCGCAAACTTTTAGCTCAAATAATAAGAAACATTCATTCATACAAACATTGAAAATTACGTCCACTTGATTATATTTAAAGTCATATCTTTAAAGATTCTTTACCTGGTTTTGTATGATCTGAACTAGATCTAAAAAAAATTGTTCTTATCTATCTACAGCAGTCCGCTTCTGTGGATAGTGCAGACTATATATGCATTTAAATGTGATGTGATTATCTTTTTTCTTTTT